>JAVJIF010006985.1:0-226988 GCA_038442645.1 Agave tequilana | reverse complement strand
CTCTCTCTCTCTCTCTGGCTACGGAATGGATCTGGTTTCGTCCCCGAGATTTTGCTCAAAGGAGCAGCAGAAGATCTACGATCTCTGGTTCTCTGTCGCCGATTGGTAATCTTTTTTTCTCTCCCACCAGTTTTCCCTCCCCCAATTCGAGACTTGTTTTTCTGTCGGCGAGAAAATTTGATGCCTTTATTCGTTCTTCCGTTTTCTATGTTTTGATCTTGTGTAGATGGAGATGGGCGCGTCACGGGAGGCGACGCGCTCAAATTCTTTGGCATGTTCCAATTTGTCGAGGCCCGAGCTTAAGCAGGTGCGTTTGTCTTATCAGTTTCTTGTTTTTTACCTGTTTTTCTTGGCAATTTTTTGTTTCAATCTCTTTCAATTTGATGGTAAGATTTTAGGGTTTGGATGCTTGTTCTTAGCTTTGTTCTTTTTTAAAAAAAAAAACAATGATTTAAGGGAGGAATCTTATCTAGATGTCAGCTTTTGAGTGATAGGATCAGAGGTCGGGGCAAATGGAGTTAAGTGGGATTATATCAAAGAGGGAAGGAACAAATTAAGTAGAAGAAGGGAAACGTCCTTCAAGAAGGTGGTGTTTGTGAGCACGCAAGCCATCAAATTACATAATGAAGTCACGTTGTAGCTCTGAAATCTCTGATCTATCGAAAAGTTATAATAATCATCAATGAAGCCATCTATTATTATTGCCACTTAAATAGAAGCAAGGCAAATGGTCTGACTATGCGTGTGATCAGCCAATGAGTAAAGGAACTTAGTTGACTTGAATTAATAGGGGAAGACTAACTGTTTTGTCAATTGTCAATCTAGAACTGAAAGAAGATACATTGCATAAGTGAAGAATCTTATCTAGATTCTTAGGGGAAGACTAACTGTTTTTTTTTTAAACAATGATTTAAGTGAAGAATCTTATCTAGATTCTTAGGGAAGACTAACTGTTGACTTGAATTAATGGGGGAGACTAACTGTTCTGTCAATTGTCAATCTCAAAACGGAAAGTAGATACATTGCATAAGTCTGAAGGGATGAAGTGAATGAGCTTAGGCTAGAGAGATTATGAGACAAGTGGAAATCAGAGTAATAGTCTGGTGTTTGGGATTTCCATCAACAAATCCTTGTTCCCAACCCCAAGCATAAGTTACTTACTCATAGAGTAGGAAATAATGTTAGCAGCCACAACAATTTATTATGAGGATCTTTAGGTGAGTGGTAAAGGGCCTAAGGCATTTGTATGTGACTGGCAGGTCACAAGTTTGAGGCATTTCATCTTTTTTTGGGAGGTGGTGGGTGTTATGTGATGTCATTACAATCTTCTCTTTCCACTTTATCCTTCCATGTATAATATTTTGTCCATGGGACACAAAGAACCAAACAAGATGGACTTATTATTATTATTGTTAGTATGATAAGGCTTGTTTTCTTTTCTCATCATCATCATCCTCATCATCAAGCAACAGGTGGTCTTTCTGTTAGCACTATTTAAGCAAATTTGCTTTTGCATTGACATTGCTTTTTGAAATTTTGCCTGAAGGTGTGGGCCATTGCTGATTCTAAACGACAGGGATATCTTGATTTTCAAGAGTTCATTAGTGCAATGCAGGTTTTGTCTCACACTTGATCTACTATCTTTCACTTATAATGACAAAGTTATGTTTAGGCACTGACTCATTGGTAAACTATGCAGCTTATTGCCCTGGCACAAGCAGGCCATGAAATTACTCAAGATTCCCTTAAGAATGCAGGTGAATAAATGGAAATTTTATTTATGTAGTATCTTAGCTTGTTTATTGGAAATTGTGATATATGTTATGATATCCCAAGTGACACCTTATATTTATCAATCGTGGCAGACTTGCAAATTTTAAAATCTCCTGAGATGGAAGGTTTGGACAAACTAATAGCTGTAGGTCTCTTTTTGCTCAGATACATAGTAATAATTATCTCTGAATTATTAATGATTTTATAAATGTTTTTTTATTATCTTTTAGAAAGCCAAGCAGTCGCCCAAAAGAAGTGATTCTCATGCAGATGGTAAGTGAAGTTGGTATATTTTATGGTGCTACAATGTTAGTTATATTGCTAACATTTTCTAATTGTTCATTGTGATGATGTAGTATCTCCAAAGGCCCAGGCACAAGCATCATATAATTTTTTCACCGCAAAGTCAACAAAGAAGGTGTTCTTTCATTCACCTTGTTGTCTTTTGTATGGAAATTTCATATTAGGAGCAAACTTTCTTTAGCTTATTTTATAACTGGCAGTGTCTATTTACAGCTTATGTTTGGTTGGTTCCACTTTTGATTGGATTCTCATATGTAGTTGCTGAATTTTCAGCACTATTTATCCTATAAATTTTCATTTGTCAAATATGGTAGTCATGTCATAGCATCTATACTATTCAATAAAATACTTTCCCTATAGATGTTGTCATATTTTTCTATTAGGAATAACCTAACATGATGGAAACACGCAATTGAATCTTCCATGGAAAGCTAGCAAACACGAAGAAGAACAGAGAATTGACACACAAAAAATAAGATTCATGTGGTTGAAGACATGGGTCTGCCTCGACGGGCGACAACAGAATGAACATTAGCAGAAGATGAGTTTGTATTCTGGGAAATTCATATCTCATATGAAGTGGCTCACCAAAAACCCTTAATGTAGTGAAATTGATATGCTCTAATATTAATTGTTGCGAAATTGGTATGTTCTGATACCAATTGTTGTGACTCTCAGGATCGACGTTAGCAGTACTTGGCAATATGAACAGTACTTGCTAAATGAAAGCTTGATATAAAGCAAACTAGTAATACTTAGACAAAAGAGTAATAAAGAAAGAACACAAAGATTTAACGTGGTTCGGCCCAAACTTGGCCTACATTCACGGGGAGAGACTTGAGAGAGCTTTATTAATATACTTGATACAAAGAGATCTAATATTTCTCTTAATGCAACAAGAGTATTCACCTTCCACTTGAATCTAGCCCTAGATTAGAAGAGTATTACCTTCTCTCTATGCACTTTCAACTTGCTCCTCTCTTTCATAGCTTTCTCTGGTCTTCTTTTCTTGAAATTCTTTGTTGTAAAAGCTCTTTGAGACTTTTTTGATTGAGACAATTACAATGCTTGGTTATAACCTTTATTTATAGGATTTTATAATACAACTTTTATTTGGACATGAGATGATCTTAGCCTTTGGATGGTTGAAGAATCTTGATCAATTCTTTTAGGAATTAATCTTCTTGATCTAGAAGGATTCTAACCCTTTAATTTTTAGAAATAAACCTTCATTGAATAGGAATTGAATCACATTCATACTCCTCCTGAAAAGGAAACTCGCAATCGCTTGAAAAGGAAACTGCTTCATCTTAATTTGCTTCTTCTGCTTCAAGCCATCGTCTTCTCCAACTCAATTAGATTTTTTTGGACTATCATCTCTTCTTGAAAAATAAGGCAAAATCCTAACAATCTCCAATTTGACTTGTTTTTCAAGCCTTTAGCAAAACAACTTGAGATTTCATATTAATACCTTAATTCTTTTCTTGATTGTAACTGTACTGTGAAGCCTTTAACTCTTGTCCCCTCTCCCCGGGGCCTTTGGCTGATTTACCGCCATGGCTTGGGCCATCTTAGGCCTTGCTCGAGTGCACCTTTTCTCTTTCTCGCAATATTTTAACCCTATTCACGTCCCCTTCCAGTCTTTCTTGAAGCTCTACATCGCGATGAACTCCCTTCCAAGCTTATTCTTGAAACTCTACCTCGAACTGAGTTTCCTTCCTTCAGCTTATATAACCCTCCACACTTCTCTCCTTTCAGGATTACCTTGTCTCCTTGGTTGACCGTGATGACGCCTTGTTACACTTGGATCCGACATTCTTTTTCGTCGAGCACCCTTATGGATATTAGATTATACCGTGCCTCTGGGACATACTGGATCGCCTCCAGAGCACGCACTGCCCCATCTCTTCCTGTAACCTTGACCGTCTCAGTACCGATGACCTCGCAAGCCGAGCCATCCACCATCTTCACAATCCCTTCCTTCTTTGCAATTAAGGAGTTATTGAACAACTCTTTCTGGGAACATACATGAACCGTACTACCTGAATCAAATATCCAGCCTTTATCTTGAGAACTGTTGTCTTCGTAAGAAGCCATTAATATTTCGGTGTCCTCTACACCGCTTGCTACGTCAACCTCCGTAGCTTGCCCCTTCTTCTTCAGCCACTCTTGCTGATACTTGCAGTCATTCTTCCAATGACGTTCCCTGTGACAAAAGTGACACACTTTTGATGAGCTTGAACCTTTTCTTCTTCTCCTCTTCCTTTCCTTCCCGTGTCCACCAAACCCGATCCTTTCCGCTCCTCTTGATTTGGCCTTTTTCTAATCTCATTAGATAAGAGAGTTGACATGACCTCCTCCAAGATGATAGTTTTCTTACTGAAGAGTATGGTGGTGACGATATGATCATATGACCCTAGAAGAGAACTAAGAAGTATCAACGCCTTATCCTCCTCGTCGATCTTGATATCAACAGTTAGAAGCTCGCTAATAACCTTATTGAAGAAGTTTATGCTCCACCACTGATGTCCTTTCCTTCATGCGTACCCTATATAGTTGTGTCTTGAGATACAGCTTGTTGAAGAGGCTTTTCGTTATATACAACGTTTCTAATCTTGACCATGATCCCGTAACCGTTTCTTCATCCATCACGTTGTACATAACCTCATCTGCGAGACATAGTTGGATCGTACTTGTCGCCTTTAGATTTATTTCTTTCCAATCCTCGTTTGACATACCTGCAGGTTTTGCTGACTTACCCTGTAAGGTTTTGTGAAGACCTTATTGCACCAGCAACGCCTTCACCCTCTTTTTCATAAGCTGAAGTTTCCTTTGCCATTGAACTCTCAACCTCGAACTTTATCGTAGAACTTTCTATCTTCGACATATTGCCCTTCATCAATTTTTAGCTCTAATACCAATTGTAGCGAAATTGATATCTCTAATACCAATTGTTGTGAACTTGATATGCTCTGATACCAATTGATGTGACTCCCAGGATTGACGTTAGCGGAACTTGACAATATGAACAATACTTGTAAAAAGAAAGTTTGATGTAAAGCAAACTAGTAATACCTAGACAAAAGAGTAATAAAAAAGAACAAAAGGATTTAACGTGGTTCGGCCCAAACTTGGCTTATGTCCACAGGAAGAGAACTTGAGAGAGCTTTATTAATATACTTGGTATAAAGAGATATAACCTTCCTCTTGATGCAATAAGAGTATTTACCTTCCACTTGAATCTAGCCCTAAATTACAAGAGTATTATCTTCTCTCTATATACTTTCAACTTGCTCCTTTCTTTCTGGCTTCCTTTGGTCTCATTTTCTTGAGATTCTCTGTTGTAGAAACTCCTTAAGTCTTGTTTGATTGAGAAAATTACAATGCTTGGTTACAACCGAGGATTTTACAACGCAACTCCTATTTGGACTATGAGATGACCTTGACCTTTGGATGGTTGAAGAATCTTGATCAATCCTTTTAGGAATTGATCTCTTTGATCTAGAAGGATTCTAAACTCTTTAATCTTTAGAAACAAATCTTCATTAATAGGAATTAAATCCTATTCATACTCCTGAAAAGGAAACTCGCAATCGCCTGAAAAGGAAATCGCTTCATCTTAATTTGCTTCTTCTGCTTTAAGTCATTATCTTCTCCAACTCAATTGAATTTTGTTAGATCATCTCTTCTTGAAAAACAAGACAAAATTCTAACACTTAAGACTATAAATTGCTCTCTGTGTTATCTTACTTCCGGAGTAACTCCTTATTACAACATTTCATTTTACATCTACTGTAGTGGAAGGATACACTGATTAGCTAAGCCAACACCTTGCCACATAGAAATCCAAGATACAAATATCTTATTCTTGCAATTGTGATCAATTGGTATCAGAATAGACCAAGGTTTCTAAATATCGAATATCGGGATCATATCGGATGGTTTTTTTCATATTGGATATCAGATATTGGGGAGATATCGGGGATACACGCGCATATCAGGCGTTCATATTGGACAATATATGTAATGAAATATTGATAACTAAAAGTTGTTTAGTGCCTAGATATTATCTATCAAATAAAAATGATGTAATATGCTGGCAAAGACAATAAAAAACAATATATATTTGCACGCAGTCATGCAATAAATAAGTTATTTCATATCGGGTGATATCTCGGATGATTTGTTGCCTGATATCAGGCGATTTATCTGCCGAAATTTCAAATATCGGCTTTTTTTGCTGGAAATGATATGACGAACGATTTTCCCACATCGTATTGACAGTAGACAAAAAATGAGATATTGGCAGATATCTCGGCCGACTCGGCCGATATTTAAAACAGAGGAATAGACAGTTATATCTGTGGCCATCTATAGCTGAAGATCCACTTTTCAACTTATAAAGAGAAGCCAAATGTCCACTTTTCAATTTGTGATCATGATGTCCATGATTATAAATGTTAACTTAAGAGATTCAATAGAGTCAGTGCAACTCCAACAAGCGAAACATTCAATTAAGAGTTGAAGTGATTACAAAAGACCCCAAAACAATATAAATTCATTTATAGGACACCACTAAAAAAAGAAAGAGCAAAAATAAAAGATGATACCTGGAGTGGCGAGAGCATGAAGATCTACACAGTTTAATTCAGCTTGCTGATCTTTTTATCTCATTAAACTAGCTCATCACCATAGCCAAATGATTTAATTTGTTACAAAAGGGTGTGTGAACTTCCATTATATAGGTGGGCAGTGGGATTGTAACTCAAGATGCCATATATTACAAGATTTGTAATATATTAGACACTATACCGTGCCAAAGGCAGTCGCTCCTACAAGCTGATCATTACTGTCTCTATGCCAACTTGGAAAAAATAAACTGATATGGAGATCATATTATAATTTTCTTAGGTAATTCAATAATGATGCCTTTTTGAATATTGTGTTCGCTCATATTTCATTGCAGATGAATTTTAATACCCAAATTCTTTGCTGCTTCATTCTTTAGGATAAAAAGATAGAGTCATAGACTTGTATTGACTTTCTTTGTCATCTCTTCACCAAAATATCATTTATGAACCATGAAATAAAATGTCAATTCGATTTGTTATCGAAGGTTTGATGTTCTGTCAATAGGTTGCTTTTGCCCTAGGGTTGATTTTTTCCTAGAACATTACAAATAGAAAGCTTCCAATCTTATATTCGTTTTCTTTTGTTTTCCTTTGACAGTACAAGTCTTACTAAACCAATTATTATCTTACTAAGGTAATTAAATCAATCTTTATGCCACTTAATAAGTATATCTTGTTCAATATGTTTAGATACTTGTTTGAGTATAGTCCTATATTGGAAAGGATCGAAAGTTGAGGAGGTGACAGGCTTAGATATAGATGGAGCTGGGACCAAGACCTGCTAGTTAAAGCTTTCAGGTCAAGAGTGGTTCCTGCCACATGTAACTCACAAAAGGTCCAAGTTTCTCTTTAGCGTCTGGTTGTGGTTCAAGGGGAACAAATCCCTGATGTGAAGTTGGTAGGGTAGGGTACTAGGGTGTGACTGGGATCTGGAAAGTTGTCCACATGGTGTTGTGTTTTGGCTGGTTGTAACGAAGGAGAGCGATAGCAAGTTCAACTCACTTGAAAGGTTGATATTAAGATAGGTTCATGGTTGACATGATCATGAGCTTGGAGCAGGTAGTTCGTGTTGGTGTTGGTTAAGTCCAATATGCTCAAGAATGAAGAGGGAGATTCTTCATCTATTCATGGTGGGTATTGGGTGTAGTTTCACATCGAAAAGGAATACAAAATTGAATGGGTTAAATATGAGGTTGGGACCATGACTTACTAGATTAAGTTTGTATCAGGAGTTGTCTCATAGTGAAGATGGCTGTTACTCCGAGGGGCCAAAGTTTCTGCCCAAAGATATATTTTGTTTTACAATTATGAATATTTCAATTTTCAAGGAATAATATAAAAAACCACTCCAACCATAGAGTAATTGGAATGGCAGTTATTCAAGGATAATTTTATGGATGTAACAACATGGTATCATCCTATATTAGATTTAGCAATTCCTAATGCTTGCATTTGTGTCCTCATAAATTACTACCTATTTGGTAACATTGATCTATATTTTTGTGTTCTTATGCATTATTGCCTACTTTGTTATTTCCTTCGCAGATACCTTTGAGCTCTGTCACTTCAATTATCGATGGCTTGAAGAAACTATATGTTGAAAAATTGAAGCCTTTGGAGGTTGCATATCGGTTTGATGATTTTGTTTCTCCTTTGTTGGTGAGTTTTGTTTTACCAATATTTCTTGTATCATGGTCAAATGTCATATAAATTCATTGTTTATTTTGACATCAACTTTAAGGTGCATTAGGAACTGAGTTGGTGTTTGTTTGTGATTGGGAGTAAGCAGAAAAATGTACTGATTTTCTTTAACCTTTTCTTTTCAGACCAATAGTGATTTTGATGCGAAGCCCATGGTTATGCTTTTGGGTCAATATTCTACTGGGAAGACAACATTTATAAAGCATCTGCTAAAAACTAGTTACCCTGGTTAGATGGATAATTTAGTTAATGAAAATTTACCTATTTCCTCTGAGAAGGGGAAAAATAATAATAATAATAATAAACATTGGCTAACTAATTAGTTTCATCATTTCTTGCAGGGGCTCATGTAGGACCAGAACCTACAACCGATAGATTTGTTGTTGTGATGGTATGCTTTAGTTTATGTTCCTCTGTTTTACATACTAACTACAAGTTCCGTGCACCAAGTGCACGTTGCTTAGATGTACTATTTTATTCATATTGTTTTTCTTGTATCTTTTTAATTTTTTTCTCATGTGCTATTTTGATTTCCCCTCTTGTTTAGATGTACTACTGTTACTTGAAAGTTGATATGAGGAGAGTGGCATCAATCATAAGGAATATTAAGATATTGATCCATCACAAATAAGTCACTATTTTAAAATAGGATGTAAAATGATTTCTGAAATGTAGTTCTGCATAAATTGTTTTGAAGATTGTTTTAGCTCGGTTTTTAATTGTGATGCGAGTACCTTTATCCAGGAGTAGAGGATTATTGAGTAAGGGGTCTAAACACTCTCTAACTTTGTCCATTGTAGAAATTGTAAGGTCACCATACATGACATCACACTTATATCACATACTATCTATCTCTAAACTAATTTATATCTCCCTGTTTAGTATTCCATTATGTAAAATTATCTATTTGTCTAATCAAAGAACTTAGTGTAATACAGATTATCTGGAAGAATCTTCTTTTATATTAAAAATCTATATTTGTCCGCATCCCGATATGCCCGGTAGCATATATTATGAACAAAAAATCTAAAATATTATAATTTTTAGAGAAAATTTTCTAAAAAGAGCCCAATTTTGATCTCTTTCCTCCACAAAAAGTTTATTCTTTTCTCAAAGAGAAGTGCTAAAAGTTTCTAAATTTCCATTTTTCCCCTTTTCCACCGCGTCAAGAGGGAAAGACGGCTGCTCTGTGAACAACCCTAGTTGCCGGTCCTGCTCCACCCGATATAAACTTTTAGAATTTATAGGGGAGAACGAGGAATAAGAATAAATTTAAGAATTTAAAATTTCTATTAGGAAAATCAATCCCTGATAATATTATTCATTGTTAGGGAAAGCGGGAGGGAGGGAGGATAATACAAAATTGCTATAAAGGAAATGCGATTATAGAATCAACCAGCAAAATATGCGAATACAGAATTGTTGTAAAAGATATGCAAATACATACTCAGCTGCCAAAATCACAAAACTGAGCCCTCCTCTAACATATAGCTTTATGGGACCGGATGCTTGGCCAATATCTGAGAATTTTACAAGAATTGGAGATCTTCGTTGGGGATGTGAGCCGGAGAGAAGAATTTGAAGGTGATATTTACATGAAGTAGTGGATGTTGAAAGCGAGAGGATGAGGTGTTGGAAGAGGGAATGGAGAGGAACATCCTACTGGTGGGCTGGGATTCCTGAGGTAGAAGGCGACTAAGAGGAGATCTGTAGGGAGGTTGTGGATGAATGTGGATTTCTTACTTTTGATAAAAAAAAGGTTTTGATCAAGGTTAGGATCGTCTCTAATCAAGGGTCAGATCTTACAAGATGATTAGATGAAAACAAGTTAAACAATTAACAGCTAGGATTTGCCTATTAGAATCAATGGCTAGGATTTATTCTAGATAGCAACTTTAAGGTGTTTACACACACTCACACACATATGAGAAATCGGAAAACAGTTGACCCAGGAGGGACTTCCTCCTCCGTTGTGTTGATGTGGATCAATCTCAGCCCTATATCTGAGACTTAGTAATTAGTAGAGAAAAAGCAACTTTGCCCAAAAAAACCCACTTTTCAGCTGCTCCACTTTCTCTCTCCCCCCTCACCCTTTCTCGATTCCCAGCTCTCTTCCTTCTTCCTCGTTTCTCTCAGATCACACTCAACCCTAACCCCCCTCTTTATCTCTCCCTCAGCCATCTTCAACCACTCCCTCACATCTGTCGCTGCTAACACAAAACCATCGACGGTGGCACGCATGCTGTTTCAGGCCATGCCCCCCTTCCAAAGGATGCTGCTTATGTTGCTCTCTCTCTCTCTCTCTCAACAAACATCAATAATCTCCAAGCAGTGCCTTCTATCATCTCCATCATCTCTTTTGCTCTCTTATCTTGCAGTTGCAGGAAAATTAAACAGCTCAAGTAAAGAAAAATTAATGATAAATACTACTAAAAAAGTTTTAAAAATAGTACTGCAATATTGTTCAATTTAACATAGATTCTGATCTTTTCTTCAATCAAACACATCATAGTGTGGGGGGGTGGGGGGGGGGGTGGGGGGGCGAGGTACTAAAGGAGAAAGGGGGGAGGGGGGGTGGGGGGTGGGGGGGACACTTCCAAACTCATTTTGTTGCATAAAAACATAAAAGACGTGAGAGAGACTATATTACATATCATGATTTTATATTCCCATGGTTGAGCACAACAACAAAGTCCCAAAACACTTTCAACCTCAATTTATTCCTTAAGAAAATTTCATACATAAGAGATCGAATGAAACAATCTTTCATGATTCTACATGAATTTGGCACTTAAATCAACAAAGTCACCAAAACTCTTTCAATGTCAAACTTAATTTATTCATTTAACATAGCCAGACAAAGAGATTGTAGACAACAACATTTTTTAATTTGATGGTGGTGTTTGGCAGTGCTAATGATGCAGCTCTTCCGCTCGTCCTTCGTTGCCGCTGTTGCTCGAGGCGGTAGCTACTGTCGCCGCAGTTACTGCTAAAGGTCCAATAGCGTGTCGGTCTTACTGCCCCTTTTGAAAGAGAGAGGGAGGCAGGAGGTGGTGTTCATGTGTTGGATCAGATCTAGAGAGAGAGAGAGAGAGAGAGAGGAGAAAAGAGGGGGCAGCTGAAAGCTCAATTAATGCAGCTTCTCTTTTTGGAAAGTAGGGGGGCGAGATTTTCAAATTTATTTTTCTCTCTCTATTGATTATTAAGTCTCAGATATAGGGCTGAGAGTTGATCCACATCACCGACATAGGAGGAAGTCCCTCCTGTATGAGCTGTTTTCCCGCTCTCTCTCTCTATATATAGAAAGGTAAGAAATTATATTACTTATGAACAAAGATACACAATACAAGAGACTGCATGCTAACAACTATTCTAAGAAACTTATCATCCCTAGTAGGGTGGGGACCATAGTCATCCAGCACAACTAAAGAGAGTCTAAGTTGTTAACATAGGCAACATTGCAATCAATACATTACCACTTTAAGACCAATTATTCTGAATTTCTTCTTTGCTATGAGCTGAACTTTTCCAGTGGCATGTCTGTCGCGATAGATTGATATTCTCATATAGACTTCTGAACACTATTATCATCTCCTGTTTTTTCCAAAGATGCCATACAACTCCTTCAATGACTAGTCTTGCTAGCACAACACTTATTCTTTTTGCTGAATCACTCCTTAATAGTCAAAGCTTCATCTTGCGAGGAAGTAGTTGTAGGAGACAGTCCAAGTTAAACGTAAGCTTACATAGAGTCCAAATGTAGGCAGAATGGGAGCAAGAACAAGTGCTGTATTGTCTCAGGTTCTTTGCAACAGAGAACGCATATATCATTATCAATGAGTGGGAATGTGTGTGTGTGTGTAGAGAGAGAGAGAGAGAGAGAGAGAGAGAGAGAGAGAGAGTTACTGTGGATCTATTCCATTGAAGTTGAAGGAAGAACTGGATACACACCTTTTTGTTGTTCATAATGAAGTGGGGTTCATTTTTGTAATCTAATTGTTTCTCTTTAGTGTAGCATTTATCAAATTGACTTGTTTTGTTATATCTCAGAGTTTCAATCCACTCAATACCCATCTGCCTCCATTTGCACTTTTCCCAATCCCTTCTACCTTAATGGACTTTCCCTAGGATGATAATGGACTTACTATTAATTTTCTATGAAAAAAATTCTTTTACCTATTTCCCTAGGTAATGTATTATAGACAACTTCTTCCACTATAATTAACAAAATAGGATATATTTTGAATGAAATTAGACAACACAATTATTATTACTATTATTATTGAACTTACAAATTGCATAGTGAATATATTCATTCAGAATCATGAGATTGGTTGATTTCATGATGGATTAATCATTCTCTTTCTACCTATGTGATTCTTAATTCTACTTAGTGTTGTTGTCTATAATACCAATGATCGTATAGGAGATGTTTCAAAGGCTAAGAAGTTAACAATTCTAGGACATGAACAGTGGTTTCAGACTCATTTGATATATAAATGCATTTATATTATTTGTCATGATTATTTAGATAGCTTTGAATTTATATAACGCAAAATGTATTTTATAGTAACTGAGCTCTCTCTCTCTCTCTCTCTCTCTCTCTCTCTCTCTCTCTCTCTCTCTCTCTCTGTGTGTGTGTGTGTGTGTGTGTGTGTGTGTGTGTGTGTGTGTGTGTGTGTAGCCTTAAAACTTATGTTGTAAATAAGCACACATGCCCAAAGACAATTTTATTATTTTTGGATCCACAATTATCTGGATCTTGAGTCTTTAGGATTTTGTTGTATCCTTGTACCTGTTGTAGTATCTATATCTATATCTCATACTAATATTAGTGCAAAATAGACCATCACCATATCTGTCACATGCCTTAGTGAGTGCTATATTATAGGGAGAAAATGAGAGATGTACGACCTTTTAGTTAGTTTGGTAACAAAAACAAGGTTAGGAGATACCAGAAATTATAACTACTACTGGCATGAGGTGCTTAGGATGTGCAATATGCACCCTCAACTTGCGATGTAGAGTGATTGATCAGATAAGAGTATCACACACAATGAGTGTTCAATTGTAGAAATTTAGATCTGATGCATAATTGCAACATGATCCCAAATGTGAGTTTGTGATCAAGGTCTTGATCAATGAAGTTAATTAGACTAGTTATGAAATCTCTTTGGCACCTAAAGATGCATCTAGGTTTTAAATGAATTAGAGAACATTGACATAATCCTCCAATGACAGTGATTTCTATCACTTGATACATGCAGGCAATTTTATTTCATGGTAAACTCATGCAGTATTGAACTAATGGATGGGGTGGAACTTCTATTAACTGTGGGTTAGGTTTTGTTTGATAGAGCAAAATGAGAGTTTAGCATCCCCATGTTCTATATTATTGTCTTTCAGTTGAATGATTTGAAATATTTTTGGTTTCTCATGTGTATTGATTGTGTTAAGACTTCAAATTATTAATTTCTTAAAATTTCTATGCAGTCGGGACCAGATGAAAGGAGTATTCCAGGAAACACTATTGCTGTGCAAGCGGACATGCCTTATAGTGGTCTGACGTCATTTGGAACTGCATTTTTATCAAAATTTGAGTGCTCTCAGATGCCACATCCGGTATGTTGATCTTGGCCTAGATCTGAAAATCATGTAAAAATCTGTTGGAAACTGACTGTTATCATGTGTTTGCCAGCTTCTGGAGCACATAACATTTGTTGATACTCCAGGGGTTCTTTCTGGAGAAAAGCAACGAACCCAACGGAGCTATGATTTTACTGGTGTGACGTCTTGGTTTGCAGCCAAATGTGACCTTATTCTTCTACTCTTTGATCCTCACAAGCTTGATATCAGTGACGAGTTCAAACGTGTTATTGGATCTCTCCGTGGCCACGATGATAAAATACGAGTGGTTCTCAATAAGGCTGACCAAGTTGACACCCAACAGGTGAACTTCTGTAGCATATATGTTTTCATGTGCAATACATTTTTATGTTTTTGCCAAAACATGTAATCTCTCCACGTTCTTCTTTATTGTTCTGGTTGCTTTTTTAACCAAGTTAGTCCTTGGCTATCTTACCAGCTCATGAGAGTCTATGGAGCATTATTGTGGTCCCTGGGGAAAGTTCTAAATACCCCTGAGGTCATGCGTGTTTATATTGGGTAAGCATCTCTATTTTTTATGTCTCTCTACTGATCTGTACTGAGATGTTGCTTTTAGTGGAAATTGGAATAAGAGAGAGAATCTATGTTGCTTCCCTCTCTGTTGAGTGTTACAATGATTAAAAGAGTTCATTACTTTTAAATATACTTTTTGCTATTAGTGCTTGAGTATAACAGTGGATTTAATTGTAACATGCAATTTATGGTTGCTTTATGTAATGCCGCTAAAAGCATTGATAAATTCAGTGTATTTAACATCCTTAATATTTTAATTCAAATGTTGTAGTTCTTTCAATGACAAGCCAGTAAATGAGGCAGTCATTGGTCCTATAGGAAAGGAGTTGTTTGAGAGAGAACAGGATGACCTTATCTCTGATCTAAAAGATATCCCTAAGAAGGCTTGTGATCGCCGGGTAAGCTCTCTTGAAATCTTTCATTGGACATTAGGTTGCAGTTCCTTCATCTACCAACACTTCTGCAGATCAATGAATTTGTTAAGCGTGCAAGAGCTGCCAAGATTCATGCATATATAATCAGCCATTTGAGAAAGGAGATGCCAGCAATGATAGGCAAGGCCAAAACTCAGCAGCGGCTCATTGATAACCTGGAGGATGAGTTTGTGAAGGTATTATGTTCTCTTGATCCGTCTACATTTATTTGTTGGTAGAACTGATAAAATTTTGAAATTTATACCATCTTGATGCTTTTCACTTTCCTGGATATTTGTTCTCAATAATCATTGCAGAAATTTTCCTAGTGTTTTTTTATTGTTTTTCAAAGGAGGTCAATGAGATAGATATGTAGGTAAGGTATATGTATCTATTTTTTTTGTTGCCGATACTTCATTCTGGTCAAGATATTTGATAGAGCCTTTTCTATAACGTTTTCCTATTGAAATTTCATGTATGCATCATAAATGATGAGAGCCGATGTTAATACTAGCAATTTATATGTTATCACAAAAGAAAATAGGAACGTGTCCATCCCCTTGAGATTTTCACTAAATATATCAAAAACTTCCTTGACCATTTTCTAATGCTAACCCCCTCTATGCACGTGCATATTGGTATGGATATCACATATTATTTTGGTTGGACATGGCAATTTCACCCTCCCACTCTCTTCATTCTTTTAACCAGTTCCTCAAAATCTGCTTACATTCCTCTCTTAAGATCCATCCCCCCCCCCAAAAAAAAAAAAACCCCATTTGGCTTCTAGATCTACTAAATTTCCCCAATTATATCTACGTATCCTCTTGTCCAATCTCCCACGTCCCAAATCTCTACCTTATTAACTGCAAATCATCCTGTAATTTGGTTGTTTGAGCAAATGGTTAGGAAGAAGGTAAAAAAGTACAGCGCATGCCGATGAGTGGTGGAGTTTCCCAGAAGAAATTGTCGAGGTGGGATCTGCTGATGCAGAGTGGGCAGGCTTGTCACAGGCGGGGAGGGCATAGTTGTCACCGTCAGAGAAGTGAAGGTGCTCTGACCACACCAGATCAGAAGGAGGTAAAGCAAGTATAGAGGGTGAAGTTGGCGTGAATTCAATTTTTGTAACCGAAGCGAGCACATGTGCCGCGATTGGAGCAGGCAAAGTTGGGTTTATTATATCGAGCTTCGTTGAAATTGCTGGATCAGGCGTCTGGAGGCACTAACGAGGGTGATTGTGGGCGTTATCATTGATGATTCAGGCGGTTAATTCCCCAACTACAATTGTAAGTGAAGTGATAATAAACTTGAATTGATGCACATCCACCCAAGAGGCGAGTACGAAAATGGTAAGGAAAAAGCTTATGAAAGTTAAGAGGAAGATAGCACCTAGTGATGCGCATTAAGTTTTCAAATAAAAATTTCCACATCCTTGAAATTGTTCACATCTAAGTACAAGTTACCTGCATATAATAGAAGTCTCCACCCATCATACTAAATTGACTACCTGTGGGTTTAAGCTGTTTGTTTTTTCTTTTTCATAATGTAACAACCAACTTTTACCTGTGAAGCATCCTCTTAAAATTTTGATGGGTAAACACAGAAAACGCCCTTGATGTTGGGACCAAGTTTAGTTATACTCCTTAACGTTTTATTTTGTTCACTTTCCTCCCCTCTCTTCGCTAAACTGTTAACTTCTTTTCATGGTTCACAGTCGCGGTCTCGGCCGCCGACTCAACGGGCACTGAGACGGATCGGTGTCGGCGACTCGGATCGGTCTCGGGCGATACGCGCAAAATGCTAAATAGAAAGCTTAAAATTTTTTGAAAAAATCACAATAAATCTTAAAAAATGTAGACATCTACATTCATATATCACATGTCCAAAACATATCATCTACCACACTAAACATAAAGCGAAAGTATAAGTACACGTGTCGTCGGTAGAAATATATCAAAATACATGCACAATATAGTACATTGCACAAATTATATTCATAAATACATACTAATGTAGTTATTTTCACATTGAATTATGATGAAGCACAAAATTATCATAATCATCATCTCTGCGAAAAGTAGATAAACCGATACTAGTACTCATATATCTCTCAAGTTGTGTTCTGTATAGTCATGGACATATGTCACACCATAATGTTAGCCTGATGTTAAACTCAACATTTGCATTTGACCTTCAAGACTATAAGTTCCTCCATCAGCACTATTGTTGCCCTCATCACCACCGCCGCCATCATCGTCATCATCACCACCCGCCGCCATCATCGTCATCATTATCATCACCATCTTCACCTAAAACCCTCACATCTTTACCACCACCACCATCTGCTTCTCTTATACCTCAGAGGGGGAGGTGGAGAGAGATCGAAAATAAGAAGAGAGATGGAGGGGGGAAGAGACAGAGAGAGACGGGAGATGGAAAGGGAGAGAGAGCGGGTGAGAGAGGGAGGGGGAGAGAGAAACAGAGGGAGGGGAAGGGAAAGAGAGAGACGGGAGATGGAGATAGGGGAGAGGGAGAGAGCGAGTGAGAGAGGGAGGGGAAGAGAGAAACAGAGGAAGGGGGAGGAAAAAAGACAGAAGAGGGCAGAACATCACCTGGGGCATGGGTGGAGCGGCTGACGGCGATCGGCGGCGGCGGAGTCCAGATCTGAGAGGCCACGATCGGGCAGCGGCGGCGATCTCCAGATCTGAGCGAGAGAGGTAAGTTTCTTTTTTTTTCTTTTTCTTTATACCCGTTCGTTACGGGTAAATATACGTTTCGAGCCGATTAGGACAAGAATCGGAGTCAACTCAGTCGATTCGGCCGAGTCACAACCGATTCGGCTGATTCTCGACCGAATCAACCGAGTCAACTCCGATTCTCAACGGAGTCGGTTTCCTCTGAGTTGAGTCGACCGACTCGTGACTCGGACTCGTCTCGAAGCGGGCCGAGACGGATACGACTCGTCTTCGACTCGGCCGAGTCTTTGAACCATGCTTCTTTTAGAATTGAATTGGCTAATGAAAAAATGCCCTTTTTTATAAGAAAACAGGTTTCAGCCTTTTTTATCCTCTTCATCCCCAAACCTTAAGTTCCCTCACACCCAATGTTGTTCTAACCCCCTGACCTAGATCCACTCTCTTTTAGACTCATCCCCTCTCTCCCATCAAAGCCCAATTTACTCTCTCCCCCCTCACCCTCAGTTTGATCTAGCGCCATCTCTCTCTAATATGATCTAAAGTTAAACACCCCTTCCTGTCTCTTGATGTGATCTTTTCTGAATTTAATTGGAGCGGAACTTTTAGTGTTGCGTTGTTAAATGAGGAAAAGGGTTTGCCAAAGTGCATTAGTGCTACATGCCCTGAGTATGAGTCATTTAGTTGTGCTATAAGAGTTTTATGTTGAAAATAGAATGCGCAGATCATCTACATGGCCCAAACTTTTTCATATTAACTAAACCTTAACCACTATATTATTTTGTTAAGTGGGAAAAAAGTAAAATCAGATCTTTAATCAAGATAAGATCAATAAAAAAGGGTCAAATTTGTTAAAGTTGCTCTTCCCTTCTTACTTGAGGCAACACCTTAATTTTATCCCTATATCTCCTATTAAATCCCTAATTTTCTTAACTTTTACAAACTAATTCCCATTGTTTCTCTTCCACCACCAAGCTGCAACATACCCCTCTTCCTTTGTCACCAAATTCCCTATATGACCAAATCCTTCACCACTCAACTTCCATTTTCTCAAGAAAAAGACAGAAAAAAACAATAAAAGACAAGGAGATGATGGTCTTGGCGAGAAGAGAATGATAGAGGAGGGGCTTGGGGGGCAGAGAGAGAAAGAGAGAAGGAGATGATGGTCTTGGCGAGAAGAGAATGATAGAGGAGGGGGCTTGGGGGGCAGAGAGAGAGAGAGAGAATTTTTTCAGACCGAAAAGGGCAATTTGATCAATGAACAATTCAATTTTGAATTGTCTACATGTTTTTCAAATTATCTGGCATTCTTGCAAACATGTTATGCAAGTGTTCTTTGAAATCGTCCACATCTAATACAAGCTCTCTTTCTCTGGACCATGGTTCACAGTTGCGGTCTCGGCCGCCGACTCGGCGGGCACTGAGACGGATCGGTCTGGTGACTCGGATCGGTATCGGGCGATACGCGCAAAACGCTACATAGAAAGCTAAAAAATTCTGAAAAAATCACAATAAATCTTAAAAAATGTAGACATCCATATTCATGTATCACATGTCCAAAATATATCACCTAGCATATTAAACATAAAGCGAAAGTATAAATACACGCGTCGTCGGTAGAAGCATATCAAAATACATGCACAATATAGTAAATTGAACAAACTACATTCATAAATACATGCTAATGTAGTTATTTCCACATTGAATTACGATGAGGCACAAAATTATCATCATAATGTCGAATCGACCGAGTCAATTCCGATTCTCGGCCTAGTCAGTCTCCTCTGAGTTGAGTCGACCGACTCGTGACTCGGACTCGTCTCGGAGTGGGCCGAGACGGATACGACTCGGCCGACTCGTCTCCGACTCGGCCGAGGCTTTGAACCATGCTCTGGACACAGATACAAAATTGACTACTTTTGATAGACTATCCACTTAGAGTTTTGAATTGTCCACATGTAGTTTTAAACTGTCTACCTTTCTTGCAAACATGTGTTGTGTCAACTATTGTTGAAATTGTCCACGTCTAAGTACAAGCTGTCTGCATATATAATAAAAGGCAAAGAAATCAGTCATAAGGGCAGACAAATAATACATAAAGGCAGTCAGCTATACATAAAGTAGACAATGTACACCTTGTGCAAAATGCAGACAATTTACCAATAAAGGTAGACATCTGAGACATAGAGGAGGTAGACAATTAAGTATCAGAGGCAGATAGTTTGAACATTAAGACAATAGTACACTTAATGAATAAAGGAGACTGTTTAAGCAAAAAGGTAGACAATTTAACCATAAAAACATACAATGTACACTTCAAGCAAAAGCAAACAGATTACACAAAAAGTACACAAATCTGATGTAAAGGTTGAAAGGCAATACAGAAAGGCAAATATTTTATAAAAAGGTAGAGAAGTCAACGGTAAAGCTGGACAGGTAATACATAAAAGGAGACAATTTTAGACGTGAGGTAAACTATAAACTGCATGAAAACGCAGACAGTTATACAATAAGGTAGACAAATCACAGGTGTAAAGATTGACTTGATTTGACATCAATACACATGATTTATATATGAAGGTCGACAAATGTAATGTACACAGCCAAATTGTACATAGGCCAGTTAGTTTACAAATAATGGTAGAAAATGTACACAGTGGGAACAAATTAGTATGCAAGTGGACATATTTGTAGCAAATTGTATAATCTCACTGACACAGCTGACAACATTTCATATTTTGAATGGTGGGAAAATTTATGTAAAAGGCATATAACTCACTTAATATTGCAGATACTTTGAAAAAGGAGGAGTTATTGTTTTTTGGTTATCGGATTGAGATGAGGGGGAACTGTTCATTCTAGGATAGACATTCACCACTGTAGAGCCGTACTATTGTTGGATTTTGGGCATGTGCTCAACATCTTGATCCGTCTAAAATTGAAAAACATATTTTGTTGTTGGTCTAAGGTATATCTTAGTTTTGGGGGAAGAAGAGGAAGATCAAGTTTGTCGGGTACCTCTGACTTAAAGTCTTTAAGAGATTTCCCGTGAAGCAACTTGATTAAAGTCCACCTTAATGGAGACCAAAACGCATGAGAAATGTATTGGAATTGATTCATGTAGAAATTAGAAAGAAGAAAGAAGGAAAAAAATTGGTAGAGGATGAAAGAAGAGGCTAACAGTAGAGAGACTGGAAAATGAGGGAGAGGATGGGTGTTGATTAGATGGAAGAGAATCTCCCACCACTTATTTTGGCGGGAACTAGTGCCCAACAAAGTTCTTTTCCTTCAGAAACATAAGAAATCTACCATATGAAATATATACTAAGTCTCTGATGTTTTCTACCATAAGCAATTCAACCTTTATATTTAATTTTCTATGTTTTCTTGTTGTTTCAGTAGCTTCCTACTTATCAAGTTCATCTTTATTTGTATTTTCCTGAGAAATTTCATTCTGAACTATATCCATCTTACCATCATACACATTAATTAAATACTTGGTGAACAATATATTCCTAAGGCTCTGTTTGGGTGCATCCCAACTCCCAAGTGATGGAAAAGGAAATGGCCATGCAAAAGAGAAGAAATTTCATTTTTACTGATAAATTGGACGAAAACTAAATTTTTTAACTTCTATCATTGTCATTCGATTTTTCCATTTGGTTCCTTTGCTTCCCCTTTGTTTGAAAATAAAGAAACGCAGTTTCTGGAGCCACCTTTATTCTGTTCTTTTTCCCTCACCATGCTTGGAGTTTGATGCAGGCTAAGCCTTGGATATTGGGAGTGTAGTAACCAACGAGATTTTTTCTGCAACAGGTTCAGAGGGAGTTCCATCTGCCAGCAGGGGATTTCCCTAATGCCGATCACTTTAGAGAAGTGTTGAGTGGTTACAACATCGACAAGTTCGAGAAGATAAAGCCAAATTGATTCAATCTGTGGATGACATGCTGGGATACGACATTCCTGAACTCCTCAAGAACTTCAGAAACCCATACGATTGACTAAGATGGAAACTTTCATCTGTGGTGGACTTGCTGTGAGACACTTCTCACAAGAACGAAGTGGCCATATAGTTGGAATTTTGAAGGGGATGATGACTGTGGTTGCACTACATCTTTCCTCTGAAATAATTTTTCCAATTTATTTCAGGAGTGTAGTAAGGTTGTGAAAATTGGCCTGGGTAGAAGTCGGGTGACAAGTAACTCTATTGTAGGCAATTTTCATTCACCTTTTCTGCACAAGTTGTATTGCGCTTGTTTCTTTCCCTTATGAAAATGGTGCAGCTTGTGCAGCCGGTGAGAAGTTTGCGAGAAATTTGAGCTTTAGATGTCCCAGGATTTGAATATTTGTTACATCCTATTTCCTTCTAACTTTTGGCTATCTGTTGATTCGACGATGAGTCTTTGCTGCGAGGCAGTATAATATGCAATTCAGCAGACTGCCAGTCAGTATATTGTCATGTCTAGATACAATGCTACTGTTTCTTCCTCTTCAGCAACTTTGTAATATCTGTATGCATCTCTTCTGATGCAACCATGGATCATCTATTTAAATCCGTACTCTTTTCTTATTCCGATTTGCCTCGTTGTTTCATTTATCTAATTTTTGAGGGATATTGTTTCTTTCATAATAATCAGAAAATTCCCAGACGTTCCTTCAGAGTGCCTTTACCCCTGTTCTCATAATCCATTTTTGCTGTAGCAAGTTTAGTGTAAGATTCTGGATGCTGATAGATGCTGATGCATGGCGAGAGGCAGCTGGCCCATTTGAGTAACTTGATTTGGTGCACTTGGACAAGAGAGAGATTTGTATAACAATCCACTTCTCTCTCAACTCATTGCCTTTCATTTTGGTGGATCGGTTGTCACTGCAAGGGATCGGTTGTGTACTTTTCCAATATATCAGGGATCAAGATTAGCTCTAATATACTATACTACCCACCATGAAAAAGTGAAGACTCCTGTAAAACAAAGGAGAATTTAGAGAAATGAGGGGGAAGTCTAGACAAATTGTTATCAAGCTTGTATATTTTTTATTCATCTTTGTAATCTCTATTTATAAGCAAACAAAGCATTCATACAGGGAAAGGGTGGAGAAGTATGGCGGTCATCCACTAAATCATTCATTTACTGCACCCCCTCTTTGATGATTCATGCCTTTTTTAAAAACCTCGCTAGTAAAACCTGGTGAGACAAAACCTGAACTAAGAAAAAAAGAGCACGTATTTATGTGCAACTAGTGAGAGTGCACTGACTCGTTAAAACCTTGTCAAGAATAACCCAGTGAGATAAAAACTTGGATGAAAAAAAAGAGTACAATGCATAGACCTACTGATGATATGCTCCCCCTGATTCTGACAAAATTTTTTTGAGTTGACATATTCCAATATAGTTGATCATTTTTTTAAATGTTGTAGTTTGTAGTGCTTTTGTGAACAAATCTACAAAATTGTTGTTGGATTGAGTTTGTCGAACTTTTATGTCATCACTCTTCTAAACTCACGTCTGTTGAAATTTTTTAGTGAGATATGCTTAATTCTATCCCTTTTAATGTAATCATTTTGACTGGTGCAATACAAGCTGCAATGTCTTCATATAAGAATGTCGGGGAATCTTTGATTAAAGACATCCACATGTTTCTCGAATATGTTGGATCATATATCGCAACCAAACAATTCACGACCTACTTCGTGCAGTGCTAATATTTCACAATGATTTAAACTATCAATTAATGTTTGCTTTATAGATTTTCATTATATAGCTGCATCACCATAAGTGAATACATATCCTGCTTAAGATCTAGTTTTATGTGGGTTAGAAATATAACCAGGATCTGCATATCCAATTATTTATAACTTTGATCTCTTGAAATAAAATAAGCCCATGTCAGTTGTTCTACGAAGATAACGTAATATATACTTAACACCATTCCAGTGCCTTCAAGTTGGTACATAGCTAAATCTTGCTAATAGTTCAACAAAAGAAACTATATCAGGCCGTGTGCTATTAGCAAGCCTCCAATTGCACTTAAGTATGCTATTTTAAGACCAAGTAGCAAGTAGCTCTTCGTTCTCTTCTTTAGGACAAAAAGGAACTTTTTTCATATCATGTGATCGAACAAACATAGGCCTACTTAATGGATGAACTTTATCTATACAAAAACTTTTAACTTTTTTATATATATTGATTGATGAATAAACATTCTATTTGGTAAATGTTCAATCTGCAGCCCTAGACAAAATTTTGTCTTTTAAAGATTTTTCGTCTCAAATTTCTTCATTAAATAGGTAGCAGTTTTATAAGCTCTTCAGGAGTTCCAATAAGATTTAGATGATCAATATATACTGCAACAATGGTAAACCTATTTTTAGACTTTTTAATAAAACGCATGGGCAAATTGGTTTATTTATATATCTTTCTCGTAAGAGATATTCACTAAGGCGGTTATACCACATTCTTTCATATTGTTTTAATCCATATAAGGATAATAACATGATTAAATATATGCTATGAGATTTAGGGTAATTTGCTTCGGGTATTTTAAATCGTTCAGAGATTCTCATGCAAATATCACTATCAAGTCACTATATAGTTTTGCAGTAACTACGTCCATAAGTCGCATATCAAGATTTTTTTTGTGATTGCCAAACTAATTAAAAACGTAATTTTATTGTGATTTTTCAAAGAATTTAATTCTGTTTTGATAGCTTCTTTCCACTTTGGCCAATCATCTCTATATTAACATTCTTCTACACTTTTTGGTTCAGGGTCTTCATTATCTATTACAATATCTAGAGCTATCACATATGCAAAGATATTATCAACAATAATTTTCTTCCGATTTCAGCTTTATCTTATACTCATATAATTCTAAGAGTTGTCGTGAGATGTACGTGCCTTTTCGGGGGCTATTTCTTCATTAGTTTTAATATGATAAGTTATTTTCTCTTCATAGTACTTTTTGAAAATTTATCTTCTTTGGGGTATGTACATCTAATGCTCTTTTTCTTTCAAAAATTTTTGTTTTTTGAACCAACAAGTAGACCACGCTTCAGGCGTGTTTTTGAAGTATTATCAGGTTGTTCTTCAGGGATATCAATCCGAGTATTTTCAGCCGGTATACGAGATTTTATTATTTTTCTTCGTGTCAGCAAATGCATCGATATTTGGTTTGCAATTCTTTGTAAATGAATAATTCTTTGAATTTCAAGTTCACTTTGATTTGTACGTGAATCGAGAATGATGATGCATTCCATGTAAATTCACGTTATTGAAAAAACACCTAGAGGGGGGTGAATAGGTGTTAGTACTAATCTAAAACTTAATGCAAAACTAAGTGCGCTAAATGCGAAAGCTAATGCAGATTATGCACAAACTAATACAATACAACAAGTGTAGCCGAATTCCCCTTGCGAGGCTCTGGACTAACTCCCCTTGATTCCCCTTGAAATGGGTTGAGGCGCTATGTGAAGCTCTTGTTGGATGAGTATAAGTTGGGCACACACACACAAGCAATCCAAGCAATGTGCACACACAATCAAGCCAAGCAATCAAGGATATAGCAATATGGATTATGCAAGGCACAACACAAGCAAATAAATATGATATGACAAGATGAATTATGCTCAACACAAGCAATATGATATGAATGAAGTATGATGCTTTGCACAAATGTAAAGAGAATAGAGTTGAGAGAAATTGGATCAAACGCTAACACAAAGATTTGTTTCGAGGTTCGAGTACCCAACTCTACATCCCTGCCTACACCACCGTGTAGGATTTCCCAATCCACTATAGGAGTACCAAACTCCTCTCTCAACCTTTACAAAGCCACCGAGGCTATACAACCACAATCCACCTCTACCAAAGAGGGATAAGGCCCGTAGCCAATACAACAACCACAACCAAACTCAATCACCTCACACTTGAGGGATACAAACCAATCACCCGATCACCTCTACCGAAGAGGGATACAACAAGAATAAGGGTGTACGACTTAGAGGTTACAACAACAACCTCAAAACTCTCTCTTTCTCTTTTTCTTTTTCACAAAACAAAGATCCTAATAGTTTAGGATAGAAGATATAGCTCAAGTGTGAAAACTAGGTGTTTTTGGAAACAAGCAACAAAGAAAAACTACTTGGGAAATCTCTTGTATATGATAGAAATTAAAGATCAAATCAATCTCCCAAAACCCTAGTTTTCTTTGATTTTCTAAAAACCCAAAAACAATAAAGATTGAAAGATTAAAGCCCCAAACACTTTTGAAAAACTTGTTTTAAACACTTCAGAAAATCAGAATTTTTCTCTTCAAAACTTGGCCAAAATCCCCAAAGAGATGGGGTTTATATAGGCCCATCAGAAAACTAGCCGTTAGAGCTGAGCTGGCAGCTCTGACAGCAACGGTCGACCGGCCCGGTCGACCGCCAACGGTCAGAAATATGACCGTTGGGCAACAGCGGTCGACCGGCCCGGTCGACCCAGAAAAAACAGAGAGCAGGGCTCTCATCTCGGTCGACCGGCACGGTCGACCCAAACAACCCGAGAGCAGAGCTCTCAGACCCGGTCGACCGGCTCGGTCGACCGTTTTTGTGTCTGCCCAGACGTGCACATCTGTGCACGTCGGTCGACCCTAGGGGTCGATCGGCTCTTGGTGCGGTCGACCGTCCGGGTCGACCGACCAGCCTGTCAGCACAAAAAGAGTCAGAAAATTTGAGAAAAATATTTTCTAAAAAATCTTTTATCTCTTTTAAAAATACCATAAAAATTGTTTTATCATTTTATATTGAAACTCAAACAAGTGATAAAAATTTCAAGACAATATATCAACATATCAATTCATTTTTGTGTCTTGCCAACTTTATCAAAAATAAAACTTGTATTTTTGTCAAACTTGATTTTTTCAAACATGAATAGGATAGTCAAAATAAGTTTGTCTAGTAACTTTAAAGCATGTATGTATATCTAGAACATATCTAATATACATAGAAATAAAGTAAACTTATTTTGATCTACTATTCATGAAAACCAAAATCCAAAACATGAAAACGTGTGTGTTGTGCACTTGAGCATATCAACTATACTAAACTTTACAAATTGGATCTAAACACACTAATTAAACTATGGATACCTAAGTCTTTGTGTCAACAAGAAGACTTGCTCCAAAACTCCATCCATGGGCTAGGCAATGTGTGACCTTGACGCTTTGGCCCTGGAAACATCATGAAAAGCTTCTAAACACCTTGTTGAAGCTAATCACCAACTAATATCTTGGTTAATGATCTGAAACTTAAACAACACCAGATTATTAGTAAACATAACTACATGAGTTAATCATCATCAAAACTAGAGTGGAAGGCCTTTGGGCCAACAATCTCCCCCTTTTTGATGATGACAAAACTCATGGAGTTATATATGCATGGATTAAAGTTAAGCTTCAAAGAAGCTCCCCTTTAACTCATGCATAAGCAAATAAATAAAATATATGTAATGAATGTACATAAACATGTATGTATCAATATGCATAAAACACAAACACATGTTCTAGAAGCTCTAGTTACCAATTAAATTAATAAAGCATTAACAACAAATACACTAGATGCTCTAGATACCAATAAAACTTAAAACTTACCAATAAATAATAAAACTTAATATATGCAAAACATAAGTATGCATATATAAAAAACATGTTAAACTCTCAAATAATTCTCCCCCTTTTTGTCAATCATCAACAAAGGGGTAAACAAAGTAAAATCAAATCACACAAATTTTTCTCCCCCTTTTTGTCAAACAAAAAGATCAAGAAAGGGGTTAAACAATCCAAACAATAAAACAATGTTCTCCCCTTTTTGTCTAAAACAAAAAAAATGTCAATAAGGGGTGACTATAAACAACATGATATCAATAGAAAAATATGTCAATGAGGCATCTTGATATCACTTGAAAATAAACACAGATCAATAGATGTTATATGCTATATACATTCATGAAGAGAAGACGCTAAGTTAGCTTCCCTACACATATGCATTACATGAAGGAGGGATGTGAAGCCCTAATTCACATAACACACATTATGTAATGAATAAGAGGAGATGTGAAGCTCCCCCTACACACGTGTACCACATAAAGAAGAGATGTTAAGCTCTTCAATACACAATACACTCAACATGAATCTATATGCATATAGTCAATACAAATCAAAACTTTTGTATTTTTTTAATTTTTTTTTTAAAATTTTAGATACTAATTTTAAGCAACAATACATGAACATCTTAATATCAATTGAAACTAAACATAATGAATTTTGAGTGTCTAAACAAAATTTTGATACCAATTGTAAATAATTTTCATATTAAACTTATGATACCAATATGAAATTCTCAATCATAAAGTAAGAGAGTGGGAAACAAATACCAATTGAAGAATCACCAATTGAAGTACAAAATTAAATTTTCTCCCCCTTTATGAAATACCAACTAAAATGATGCATAGGCTTGATACCAATTTAAAAGTAATCAATTAAAATAAAATTGAAGTTCAAGCACTAGCTAAACAAATTTTGTGAAAAATTTATATCTTAAGCACCAATGAAAGTGTATGAAATAGAATGAGTACCAATCACCAATAGATGATACCAATTGAAAATATACATACACAATAAACATATGAGTATACAAAAAAATCAAAATGATACCAATTGAAAGAGTTCAATGATACCAATTGACATAGCAATGAGTTCAAATGTATACATCATATTACAATACCTCCCAATCAAGGTTCAAGTTTTAAATGATTTTCACGTGTAAAGCATACATGAACATGATCTCCCTTCCAACCTCCCATAGATGGTAGGGGTTTTCAAAAATAGATTTGAAAATGTAGTTTTGTTTGAAAATCACTACCAAATTGAAGAATACGAACTAGTTATAGGAAAAACTTGTTAACTAGTGTGAAATCCTTCAAGTAAGGAATAAACTAAAAATAATTTTCATAAAACATGAAATCCACATGATAATCAATACTCTAATTCAATTAGGCATAAATATGACTCATGAAAACAAAACATGAGCAAGCAATAAATGTGAGTGTACAAATAAGGTGTGAATATCATAATCATGAAAATTTTCAATTAAGCTCAATTATTCCTTTAAAACATTGAAAACATGAAAACATAAAAATCATCTAAACTATTTAATCTTCAAGGCATATGTATGTCTTACACAAACTAAAGTATACATACATATCCAAAATTCAAACGAGTCCACAAAATATATGCATTAAGGCACGTGGCTCAAAAGGATGAACATGTATATCTAATTGTTTGGACAAGATAGACATATACATGAAGTTAAACAATTAAACACAAAATCAAGAAAAACCAAATCTTCATCAAATCAAATTTCATTTCATGGTATATGTATGAATTGTCAACACAATAAGTATACATACATATCCCTAAACACAATTGAGTCCTTATATATAGATTTGCATGAAAGGCAAATGACTCAAGGGGTATACATGTATATCTTAAAGTTTGGCAATACAAACATATACATGAAGTGAAAAACTCATAAAACAAATCTAAAATGGGAATACAAGTTTAAAATGTATGAATCATCAAAACTAGACTATACTAGCACAACTAATGGGCTCAAATAAGCAATCAAGCCCAAACATATATAAATTTATTTGTGGCCCACTATATGTACAAGTATAAATCCTAGTTTTAATGAAAACTAACATCTAAACAAGTAATCTTAACAAGAAGCATCAAAACACAATATAGAAGTCATCATGATAAAACTAAAAACATGATTATTATGTAAATTCACATGTATTAGATTCATGATGTACATTATAGTTTAAACAAAAGTGAGAACACTAAGAATGGGTTCATACAAGCATGTGTGTCTCAAATACTATATATGTATGTCAAGGATCTAATAATCATGGCATTTACATACTAAACCATAGACAATGAAAACATGCTATAAAACATTAATATGAAAGCATGTAAAGAATAATAAGGAGTTAAGAATTGTTACCAAAACCTAGAAGGCAACTCTCCTTGTCTCCAAAACATGGTGGTCATCTCCACCAAATCTTCCCTTGAAAGTGATGCATCCAATTGATTTCCTTTAAGTCCAGAACGCATCCACTCCAAGGTGTCATCACTCTCACGTCATGTGAGAGCCCACACCTACATCAAAAATAATAGGAGGGGTGGTCTTTGGTACCCACATCTTGTTGGGTCCATGGGGGTTAGTCCCTTCTCTAACCCAAACAAATTTCTTTGCTAAATTTGAAACATTTAATCTATCATAACAAAATTTAGCAAGATGACCTTTTCGGCCACAATGTGTACATGTGTACACATGAGCATACATGTGTTGATGGTGTCCGTGTGGAGCATGTGTATGCCATGGAGGGTGTGCATGCAAAGATGGAACTTGTTTCTTGCGAAACAAAGTTTCCAAACGTGTATGCCCTTCTACACATTGGCTCAAAGTGGAGCCCAAACAATCTACACTCTTCTTAAGCAAACAAATATCATCATTAATTCTAGAAGAAGAGGTACATGCATTAGGTGATGAAACTACCCTAGCATGGCAAACATGTGCATCTATCTTATTTTGTAAAACATCCTTTTTCTTCAAACATGCATCTAAATCATTAGAAATAGAAATAATTTTATTTTCAAAGTAACATTCTCTTTTAAAACAAAATTAATTTTGAAGACAAGTTTTCATTTTTCTTCAAAAGTGTATCACAATCATTTTTAGATTTTAAAAATTCATTTTCTTTTAGTGCAAGTTCCAATTTAGATCTCAATGAATCCCTTTCATTATAGACCTCAACCTTTTCTTGCAAAACATTATCAAGTTTAGAATGCAAACTCTTATTTTCATTTTCAATTTCTAGACTTTTCTTTTTCAAAATCTTATATTTTTCAATCAATTTTTCACATACAATAGATAGTTCTTCATTTAAAGCATAGGCATCAAAATCATCACATGAAGAACTAGCATCATCACTATCTAAGTGGGATTCCGAATGTACCTCAAGGGAGTCATTCCCTTGGACCATGAAGCATTGTGAATCGGATTCGCCACTAGTCTCCTCCTCTTGTTGAATAGGTATTTGAAGCTCGGAGGTGGTGGTTGTTGATAATAGATTCCACACTGCAAAAGCGGAATCAATGTTAGAAACACACATAAGATAATCTTTAGGTAATGTGCTTCTAATAGCCTCTAGGGCTTGTGCATTGGCCCCTATATGATCACCATTACCAAGGTAGCATTTCTTGGTAGCGGCAAGAAAGACATGTAAACCTAGGGTCTTCAAATACATGGACATCCTATACTTTCAAACAACAATGTTGGAAGGGTCAAAGATAGGTGGGGTCATGAAGTCCATGGTATAAACTATATGTGTGCAAACAAGCAAACAAATGCAAACAAGATTAGCAAGCAAAGGATCTCACTCCTAAGATATTAAGCCTAAGTATCAGGAGCACTAGCTCTGATACCAATTGAAAAAACACCTAGAGGGGGGGTGAATAGGTGTTAGTGCTAATCTAAAACTTAATGCAAAACTAAGTGCGCTAAATGCGAAAGCTAATGCAGATTATGCACAAACTAATACAATACAACAAGTGTAGCCGAATTCCCCTTGCGAGGATCTGGACTAACTCCCCTTGATTCCCCTTGAAATGGGTTGAGGCGCTATGTGAAGCTCTTGTTGGATGAGTATAAGTTGGGCACACACACACAAGCAATCCAAGCAATGTGCACACACAATCAAGCCAAGCAATCAAGGATATAGCAATATGGATTATGCAAGACACAACACAAGCAAATAAATATGATATGACAAGATGAATTATGCTCAACACAAGCAAATATGATATGAATGAAGTATGATGCTTTGCACAAATGTAAAGAGAATAGAGTTGAGAGAAATTGGATCAAACGCTAACACAAAGATTTGTTTCGAGGTTCGAGTACCCAACTCTACATCCCCGCCTACACCACCGTGTAGGATTTCCCAATCCACTATAGGAGTACCAAACTCCTCTCTCAACCTTTACAAAGCCACCGAGGCTATACAACCACAATCCACCTCTACCAAAGAGGGATAAGGCCCGTAGCCAATACAACAACCACAACCAAACTCAATCACCTCACACTTGAGGGATACAAACCAATCATCCGATCACCTCTACTGAAGAGGGATACAACAAGAATAAGGGTGTACGACTTAGAGGTTACAACAACAACCTCAAAACTCTCTCTTTCTCTTTTCTTTTTCACAAAACAAAGATCCTAATAGTTTAGGATAGAAGATATAGCTCAAGTGTGGAAACTAGGTGTTTTTGAAAACAAGCAACAAAGAAAAACTACTTGGGAAATCTCTTGTATATGATAGAATTAAAGATCAAATCAATCTCCCAAAACCCTAGTTTTCTTTGATTTTCAAAAAACCCAAAACAATAAAGAGTGAAAGATTAAAGCCCCAAACACTTTTGAAAAACTTATTTTAAACACTTCAGAAAACTAGAATTTTTTCTCTTCAAAAACTTCGCCAAAATCCCCAAAGAGATGGGGTTTATATAGGCCCATCAGAAAACTAGCCGTTAGAGCTGAGCTGGCAGCTCTGACAGGCAACGGTCGACCGGCCCGGTCGACCGCCAACGGTCAGAAATATGACCGTTGGGCAACAGCGGTCGACCGGCCCGGTCGACCCAGAAAAAACAGAGAGCAGGGCTCTCATCTCGGTCGACCGGCACGGTCAACCCAAACAACCCGAGAGCAGAGCTCTCAGACCCGGTCGACCGGCTCGGTCGACCGTTTTTGTGTCTGCCCAGACGTGCACATCTGTGCACGTCGGTCGACCCTAGGGGTCGACCGGCTCTTGGTGCGGTCGACCGTCCGGGTCGACCGGCCAGCCTGTCAGCACAAAAAGAGTCAGAAAATTTGGGAAAAATATTTTCTAAAAAATCTTTTATCTCTTTTAAAAATACCATAAAAATTGTTTTATCATTTTATATTGAAACTCAAACAAGTGATAAAATTCCAAGATAATATATCAACATATCAATTCATTTTTGTGTCTTACCAATTTTATTAAAAACAAAACTTGTATTTTTGTCAAACTTGATTTTTCCAAAACATGAATAGGATAGTCAAAATAAGTTTGTCTAGTAACTTTAAAGCATGTATGTATATCTAGAACATATCTAATATACATAGAAATAAAGTAAACTTGTTTTGATCTACTATTCATGAAAATCAAAATCCAAAACATGAAAACGTGTGTGTTGTGCACTTGAGCATATCAACTATACTAAACTTTACAAATTGGATCTAAACACACTAACTAAACTATGGATACCTAAGTCTTTGTGTCAACAAGAAGACTTGCTCCAAAACTCCATCCATGGGCTAGGCAATGTGTGACCTTGACGCTTTGGCCCTGGAAACATCATGAAAAGCTTCTAAACACCTTGTTGAAGCTAATCACCAACTAATATCTTGGTTAATGATCTGAAACTTAAACAACGCAAGATTATTAGTAAACATAACTACATGAGTTAATCATCATCAAAACTAGAGTGGAAGGCCTTTGGACCAACAGTTATTCTTCAAGAATTAGTACTTTTCTCCCTGTAAAGGCGAAAAAATTATATCATCAAAATGACCATCTGCAAAGTGTACCTTAAACATGTCACCCATCAGGGCTCAAGATATCTAGTTATGATGGAGAATCAAATCCAATATAAATTCCAAGATGACATTGGGGGCCTAACTTTATTTGTTATGGTGGAGAAATGAGAACATAAACAACACAACAACAAAAATCTTTAAATGAGAAATATTAGATTGTTGACCAAAAATAAGTTGCAATGGTGAATATTGATGAAATGCAGATGGTCTAATGTAAACTAGAGATGCAATATATAATGTAGCATGTTCCCAAGTATAAGTAGGTAACTATGATATTAAATGTTGAGCAAATTATTTTGAAGGTGTTTAATAAAAGACTCTGTTAATCCCATTTTGAGTATGTGTGTGCAACTGAATGTTCAACATTAATACCACTGGACATGTAATAGTCATCAAAAGTTTGGGATGTAAATTCATCGGTATTGTTGAGACGAATAGTCTTAATCGAATGGTCAAAAAATTGTGCCCTCAATTTTTATTATTTAAGTAAGAAGTTTTACAAAAGTGACAAACGAGTAGAAAGTAGGCCAACATGTGACCACTTTGATGATGCATTAATTAAAATCATAAACAATGAAATAGATCACATGGTGGTTGAATATGTCCACATGTATCACTTGAATTTGTTGTAAAAAACATTGGAGATTCACCAACAAATTTTATTGGAGATGGTCTAACAATTAGTTTTTCTTGTGAGCAAACCATACATAAATAAGTCATTAAATAAAAGAATTTTTTAGTTCTTCAATGAATGATCATGTGAATTTTCAATTATTTGAAACATCATTGTTGACCTCGGGTGATCAAGTCATGCCAAATATAAAAGTTTTGGATCATTGAACTTTTGATTCAACACGATACTTGATTCTATTGTTCTTATTATAGTAAAGTACAACTTAGATGAGAAAGTTGAGAGTTTTTTATTACATACTTCCGGCATGAGGTAATAGAAGTAATATAAAGATATTCTATCTCTCGTTCATTCATAGTTTCAATATGAAGCCCAATAAGGCGTATATCTTTAAAACTAAGCATATTTTCTCTGGATCTGGTAGAATACAATGCATCTTTAATATAAACATTTGTTCCTCCAGGTAATATTATATTTGCTCTTTCATAACCTTTAATTAAATTTGCATTACCTGAAATTGTATTAACATTGGCTTTAGCTAATTTTATGTTCGAGAAATATTTTTTATCTCGAGAAATGATATGCGTCAATGCACAATTAGCCAGACAAACATCTCCATCGTATATCTTAAAATTCATCAAGACATTGAAATTTTTCATGCTTCTTCTTAAAAAAACTATATATATAAGTTTATAAAAATTATAAGGAGAGCATAAATTATTCAATCAAACATCGTTTATTGAAATAAAAGTATTACAATGGAAAGAAAGAAATTTAAAAATAAAGTGGAATTGAAAATAAAACAACATAGAGAATTAAGTAAAATTATTTTATGTTGAAGTATCCATCATTGCATCCTCATTACCACCATTAACATCTTCATTACCAACTTTAGCATTCCCATCATTAATCAAATTGTCAATTGTCCCATTTGGTCTAACAAAGAAATCTGAGACATTCAAATGGGTGATATTTATTGACTTATTTTGTTGATTACCAAAAATATCATTAAAATCAGTAAAGATCAAAATCAGTGAAGTTTTCTTTCTTTTCTCTGATTTTCTCTATTGTTATTCTACTTTTAGTGGCAGGGTGTGACTCTCTTATTTGAACCATGATTATGGCCATCTTGGTTTCTAATGATAAATCGGCCATGATTATAGCTCTATAAAATGGGGTCTTTTGGCCAGTTTTGGGTAAGATTTTTAGAAGTATTTTCAAAAGTTATTTTCCTACCTTTCATAGAAGTTATTCAATAAGTTTTTAGAGCATCATTTTCATGTCGAAAGAGAGTTTATCAAGAGTGTATCTTTTGACTTTATCAAAAGAATTTCTTGTGTTTTTCACCACAAAATCTTTCTAGTTTTTCTCACACAAACTTGAGTTTTTCATAGTTATATCTATCCTATAGGATCCTTGTTTGTGAGAGTGTTTGTTGGTAATCAAGAGAAGAGATCACCAAGTGTTCCACCTTTTGTATTTGGAGGAGTTGTAGAGGTTGCGGTCTCGGCGAACTTGCGAGTTTATATTGTGTATTGCTCTTGCGGGAACAATTGAGAGACTTGCTGGTCCAAGAGTTTTTGAGGGAGCTCGTTGTAGGTGTTACGACACCAAGTAATCTTGCGGGATCATTTATAGTGAAAATCCTTCATTGCGGTAAAGACGGAGACGTAGAGCAAATGGCTCGAACCTCGAAACAAATCTCCCGTGTTTGCGATTGCTTATCTCTCTCCCACTTATGCTTATATCTTACTTGCTCTTATTACTTATATCTTTATATGTTTGATATTTACTTGAGCTTAATTGATATATATGTTTGGAATTATTTGATATCTTGCATGCTCGTATTCCTTGCCTATTCTACACATGCTTGATATTGTATTTATGCTCACATAAGTATTGAACAAAGAGAGCTATAATTGCACTTCAACTCTTAATCTAGAGGAATCTTGAGGAGAAGTCCAGAGCGCTTCATCGGAAATTTGGCTTCAATCTTTGGTTATACTTTGTGTGGTAGTGGAATAGTTTTAGTTTGCATAATTAATTTTTAATTCCGTATTTGTTTGGCAGATGATTAGCACGTCACCTATTCACCCCCTCTAGGTGACCTACACTTTGACTCAGCTAACAAGAAAAAAATATGAAGTTTGTGTGGGATGAAAATCAAGAGAAGAATTTTCAAAGTTTAAAGAATAAATTGACATAAGCCTCAATTCTAGCCATGCCATCGGGAACCAAATGATTTGTTATATATAGTGATGCTTCGAAATTAGGGTTAGAATGTGTTTTGATGCAACATGGAAAAGTGCTTATGCTTTCAGTCAGTTGAGAACTCATGAAAAGAATTATCCCATAGATGACTTGGAATTTGCCGCAATTATATTTGCTTTAAAGAAAAAGAATTATCCCATAGATGACTTGGAATTTGCCGCAATTATATTTGCTTTAAAGACTTTATGGGGTATCATGTAAAATCTATATAGATCATAAGACTTTAAAATATATATTTATTCAAAAGGAACTAAATATGCAGCAAAGGAGATGGTTGAAATTAATGAAAGATTATAACCTTACTATCCATCATCGCCATGAAAAAGCTAATATTATGGATGATGCACTAAGTTGAAAAATGTGGAGGGTTATTAGTCACTTTAATAACCAACTAACCGAAGTTGCTAAGAGACTTGGAAGAAATGCATATAAATGTTAGATTTAGAAATCCCTTCAACTTAATGAACCAACTAAATCAAGTAAGTGTCGCTTTGATTTATATAACAAGATCAAGGAGGCACAAAAGAAGATCCAAGGCTGAGGATGATTCAGGAGAAGATACAAGAAGGGGTAGTCATTGATTTCATCATCGAAAATGACGTGTTAAAGTTTGGACACCGGCTATGCGTACCTCAAGTGGCAGAACTCAAGGATGAGATAGTGAGAGAAGCTCACAACACTCCTTACACAATGTATCTGGGTAGCACTAAGATATATTAGTACGACATAGTTTTTGATGGGATGAGATGAAGAAGGATATCATTGACTTTGTGAAAAAGTGTTTAGTGTGTCAGCAGGTTAAGTCGAGCATAAAAAACCCTCAGGTTATTAGTACCTTTGTCAGTTATTGAGTGAAAATGAGATCATATTACAATGGACTTTGTCACAGGATTTCCTTAGACTTTACAAGTGTATGATGCCGTTTGGGTGATGGTTGATAGACTTATCAAATCTGTATATTTCTTATCCATTCGGATTACTACTTAATGGATAAGTTAGCTCAAGTATATCTTCAGGAGATAGTCAGATTGCATGGTGTGCTAGAAACTATTACATCAAATCAAGACCCTCGATCACATTGAGATTTTAAAAGAGTTTGTCTAAAGCAATGGGTGCTACACTGCAGCCAAGCACAGTGGCATGCCCCCAAACAGACGAACAATCGGAGAGAACTATTCAGATATTGGAAGACATGTTAAGGGTTTGTGTGCTGAATTTCAGGAAAAGTTGCGATAAATATCTACTTTTAGTTGTTGAGCTTTCAAAGCTCTGTCCGGGGTTGGCAACCCCGAACCAAGAGTGAAGCTCAACTTTGAGCTTCCAATCTTTGTTCGGGGTTGGTAAACTCCAGGCCAATAATAAAGCTCAAAATTGAGCTTCACTCTAGGTCCAGGATTGCCAACCCCAGACCGACCTTTGAAAGCTTTAAAAAAAAAAAAAACACTTGGTCTGGAATTGGCAATCCCGGACCAAAAGATGGCAGCCGGCCGCGCCTAGAACCCCCGACACTGGCAAGGCTAAAAATGACCCAGCACTTACGTGACGCTGAGCTGGCCTGTCAGATGTCAGTTTTTGAAAATAAATTTGAGACAGTTTTGTTTTGAAATTAAATTTGCTAAAAAAATTTAATCAAAAAATTGCCCTTTTAAATTTAATTAGAATTTATAATTACTTTTTAATCATAAGTCTGCAATCTCAAGTTCTATGGAGAGATGGCTCTTCTAAATTCACCCTCGCAAGATTCATTTGTTCCAGTACAAAACTCTATTTGAGAGAAAGCAGGAAGCTCTCCTTGATCCCCACATGGGTAAAACTCACTTCTTTCTGCTGTTTTATGGGTTTCAAAGTCAAAGAATTGGCTAAATTTTTTTGTGAATTTGGAGAAAGTTAGGCCGAGATTAATAGCTAGCATTAGTGAGAGTGTTTCTAATTCTCTTCTTTCTGCATTTTTTCCCTTTTAATTAATTATTTTGTTTATTTATTTATTTTTTCTAGTAATGAAATCGCTAGGTGAAGTAACTGATTTAATTTTTACCTTTCTTCTTTTTCTTTCAATATTTGTTTATATTTATTTTTTTATTTCTCTACTTTTTTTTTTGGTGGTGATGAGCAAATAGGAAGCTTTGAGATGAGGAGTGTGCTGCTCTCTGCACTTATTTATACAGCTATTACAGGTGAAATTGATCTTATTTATATAGAAATTGTACTTCTTTCTAATCTAGCAAAAAAGAAGTTGAGAAGTGTCATTTCTCATTTTCGCTGTCTATTCAAATATCAGAAAAGAAAAATAAGAAAACTCTTTTTTCTTTTTTACATAATCATTTTCTCACTCCAGGGTGTTACAGTTAATTTTGTGATAATGTAAATCTCATTTTTAATAAGCTGTAACTCAAAATAGTTAATTTTGTGGTCATGTAAATCTCACTTGCATTCTAATTACACTTCATTCATTTTTTTCATAATTAATTTTTATTTTAATAATATTTTACGGTCAACTTTGTGATCAACTTTTTCACTTTCACTTTCACGTTATTAGCCAAACACCAAAAAATACAATATATTTTTTCATTTATACTTTTCAAATAACAATCAAACACCGAAAAAGATATACACAAATTCTCATTTTTCAAAAAGAGAAAAAAACCCACTTCTCACTTCCTCCCTCCGGCCCACTTCCTTGGATCCAAACAGCCCTAATCGATTAAAAATTAAAGATTTAATCTTAATTTCAAGTTATATATAGCGCGTTTTCATTTGTAAAGCCACACGTAAAAAGCTGCAATTTTCTTTGACTATTTCTTTACAAATTTACCTCAATTCCTCTTCCTGAACCTTGAGAGAGAAAAAGGGCGTTGAGTAGGATCTAATCTAATATTGTACTTTGTCACTTATCTGCTTTTGACTCAGAGCTTGAACTTTTAAGCTAATTAAAATGAATATTAGTTTGGATGCATCATAGAAATTGGTTTTTAACAGTTTGGGCTCGAGCCGGACTGATAAAAAATTCTCATTTTCCTCTACTCCTTCACCTTGTGTGTATGTTTTCTCAAATGTGAATGTTTGGTTGCACAACTTTCAACAAAAAAGACTCTTTTGCTTTTAACGAAAAGTAACTTCTTACGTCTCTCTAGTATTGATCTAATTTTGTTGCCTACATGTATTGCAATCTTGTTACAGTGAGTAGAATAATAATCTATTGAGAATCATTGCAATTTGTACTCTTCGTAAACTCAAATGTAACTTGTACCATATTGTCATACTACACAATGTTCTCAAAATGTAATATCAGAACATATATTTTTGTTCTTGTTGAAGATTACACCGAAGAATATACAGAATACATTTTTTTAATGTTTTATTCAGTGCTGGTGCTTTTGCACTTGCCTTCAAAATGAAAGTAGCTTATGAGATTTCTCGTGTTTATTATCCTTTTATAGTTATACTTATTCTAAAATCTCATCATTACGCAGATTATACATATCTTTGTTCAATTCTTTAGTTATTATTTTACAAATTTTTGTTCATTTATAAATTGTGATTATCTTAATATCTATACACGCCTGCTTGAAATTTACTTTGACTGCCTATTTGTTCATGAGTATAGTGTGGTTACAATGCTTGCGTCCTTTTTAGAAATTTTTGGGAGGGCAGTGCCTTTGATTTGAGCACGTGCAATGCACGTGCCCAAAAAAACTAGTTGATGAAAAATGCAAATCTAGTTCTCAAAAATTTCCCCAAAACTATTAGTCAGAACAAAACCGCCCCAGTTTGCTTGTAATTTCTGGGCCGTCCGAATTGAGTTGGGACAAAAACACAACCGGGTCATGCTTCTTTCGTCCCTTTGAATACCCAGCCGTTGCAAAAGGCCGGCCGCATTGGCCGAATCTTTTACCCGAATCTACTGCCCGTAACATCGAAATCTCATCCGACCCGTTTATTTGTGGTCCCCACCAGTTGCGGGTCCCAACTAGGGGTGAGCAGAGTTCGGTTATAACCGAAATAACCGACCAAAAACCGAAACCCGAACCCGAACCGAACCGAACCGCTCTAATTCGGTCGGGTTTCGGTTTTGTGTTCCAAAACCCGAATAGACCGAACCGAACCGAATTTCTCACCCTATATATTAATTTACTCAAATTCAATTTAGTGAATCATATAGTTCATAATAAAACTGGTAGAAGCTTATCTCATTAGTTTTAGTAATACCATCTTTTTTATGTTGAATATGTGAAAGCAATATTAAGTACACCATCACAATTGAGACTAATATTTATATTAATATAGTTCTTTTTTTCATTCTTATCGTTAAAAGTTAGTAATAATTATATGAGTTTTGATATAAGAGCTCAAATACGGTGTAAAAGTTTTAGAATATAAAATTTTCAATTCACATTAAGCTTAGAATCTTTTCTTATTTCTAATTTGGGTAATAGATATTTGAGATTATAATATTAAAGGATGATAACATAATGGTGATTAAAAATGTAAGAAATGATGACAATATATTGACCTAACCGAAAAAACCGAAAAACCGAACCGAACTGAGTTGATTCGGTTCGATTCGGTTACTAAGTCTAATCGGTTCGGTTCGGTTTTACAAAAATTAGTAAAAACCGAACCGAACCGACCGATGCTCACCCTAGTCCCAACAAACCCGCACACTCGCTTCTCGTCTCTCTTCGCATTCATTACTCAGCCGGGAAAAAAAAAAAACAACTCGAGATCCAGAGAGAGAGAGAGAGAGAGAAGATGGAGAGATTGAGGGGGAGGGTTGCGATCGTGACGGCGTCGACTCAAGGAATCGGGTTCGCCATCGCTGAGCGATTCGGGCTCGAGGGCGCCTCCGTCGTCGTCTCGTCCCGAAAGCAGGTCCAAATTCAACAATTTTTTAGTCCCTTTTTTAAATTATAGAATAATTTCGTTGATGTTTTCTTTCGAATTATAGAATAACGTAGATGAGGCCGTAGAAAAGCTTAAATCCAAAGGGATTGATGTTTTTGGGATCGTTTGCCATGTCTCGAATCCTGAACAGAGAAAGAATCTGGTTGAAAAGACCGTTCAGGTTAAAAAAGAAGTCCCTTTTTTGTGTGATTTTTAGAATAAAAAAATATTGCATTTTCCCTCCAATTTCGTGAAGTCGAGCTATTGTTTTGTTGCAGAAATATGGTCATATAGATATTGTTGTGTCTAATGCGGCTGCAAATCCATCAATAGATAATATATTGGAGACGAAAGAGTCCGTTCTCGATAAACTTTGGGACATCAATGTGAAGGCTTCAGTTTTACTCTTGCAGGTCAAGTATGCTCTTCTTTATGAGTAAATTTCATAGTTCGTAAATGAAAGACTTACCTTAATTTCTTGGTACAGGCTGCGGCGCCCCACTTGAGTAAGGAATCATCAGTAATCCTTATTTCATCTATTGCAGGATACAATCCGCAGGCATCTATGGCTATGTATGGAGTCACGAAAACGGCCCTTCTTGGGCTCACAAAGGTTATTCTCCTTTTCTTTTCTCTTTTTTCTGACATTAGAAAAAGTAAAGGCTACATATAAAGATGGAAATAAGAAAAGACATAAGCAGAAGAAAGAGGTAAACAAAGATCAGGAAACTATGTGATGAACTCATCTGTTCAGTGGTGACTTCTTTGGATGGTAGGGCAGCTAAGAGAGGAGGAATTTTAAATCCCGATGTGGATTTGGAACCTCTATTCTTCTTGGTGTGCTTGATTGTTTGTACTGAGGACTTGGTTGTTGATTTGGAGAAAGAGGCATGGGGGCAATCTCCTTGCCTTCATGTTCTGATGAGGTCTCACTAGAGCATCCAGAATGATTGTTTCAGTCACTTTGAAGAAGTGGAAAGAGTGGTTCCGACCATATTGATGGGGTTAATATGAGACATCGAGAGATGTTGGCTGGAGTAGTTGGGAGGTAGATAGGCGATTGAGCATCTTTCATAGGAGCATTGGATGGGGACTTGGGTTGATAACTTGTTAGGGGATTGGAAGTTTGAAACCGTCACGCAATATTAATACTAAGATTTGAAACCTTGATATCGAGTTTTAGGTTTTAGTAAGGTTCACATCCAAATCCAACTAGACAAGGGTTTTAGTTTCAATCTTGAAAGTCGAACCCTGACGACCTGGGTTTTCAGGTACCATGTACATCCTTACTCATGAGTTTCTAGATGTAAATCCTCCATAAACTTTGGAAGAGAAGAGCACCCAAATGGATTGTTTGTAATATTGAGGAAGTTTAGCTAATGTTGGAATTCCTAAACAAAGAAAGAAAAATTGATGAATTTTTGAAGAAGAGAGAACCCAGATTGATTATCTCTGTAAGTGTGGAAATGTTTTTCTAATAGTAGAATTCTTGAATTGCAGAAATGGAGAGAGGCATGGCGGCAATCTCCTTGCCTTTGTTCTTGATGAAGTCTCACAAGAGCATCCAGAATGATTGTTTCAGTCACTTTGGAGAAGTGGAAAGAGTGGTTCTGACCATAGTGATGGGGTTAATATGCGACTGCGAGAGATGTTGGCCGGAATAGTTGGGAGAGTAGATAGGCGACTGAGCATCTTTCGTAGGAGCATTGGATGGGGGCTTGGGTTGATAACTTGTTAGGGGATTGGAAGTATCCATCACCCAATATTAATACTGAGGAAACCTTGTGATGTATTACCAACCTGGATCGCAATCACCTTCAAATCGTAATCAAAATTTGAAATAGAGGACAAGATAAGATTTTGGGTTTCCACCCCTTACACGGGCTTCTCACCCCAAAACTCGAGAGCAAATAAACTCAAGAATTAAGCCAGATAATTTGAGAAAATTTTAATCATTCAATTGTTCCTTATTCATTGAATTGAGCCTCTTTATATAGGCTCTTACAAAGTGAACTCGGATATAACCGATGTGGTACTAAAAGCAAGGTAAACAAACAAAAAAATCCTCTAAATAAGTTAAGGCATGAAAAGATAACTGAAAACTGACGTGATGTCCTCATCAATTCCTTCGGGGTGGGAGAAACTCAACCCTGTCGAGTGAGGACTCTCCTCACGAAGCATCTCAATCGGGCCAAGGTGGTGGTCGTGGCAGCAGCATGGGTACATCATGTCGAGTCCATGGTGGCGGAGGAGGAGCTGGTCTCCATGACGGATTGGTTATGGAAGATAGCAGCACGATCAAGGCACAGAGAGTAGAGCGAGGCGCATCATCCTGGCTGAAGACGGAGCTGATACCAGGATCCCACGGGCTATCCAACTCGTAAGCAATGTACGCAATCCTCTTCAGAGTTATTTCGAAATCTTTACGCCAAGCGTGCAACTTTCTCGTGGCCTCAGAGTGACTCGTAACCATCACCCTATGATCAACTGTAAATTCCTGCAAAATACTATATGGGTATGCAACAAATTTGTAGGTGTTATTGCAAATTGCTATCAGCCTAGTGATATCATCAATATGTGCAACAGGCAGATGCAAAGCAGTAGGTATTCCAAGCATAACTCCTAACGATGGAAGAATGAGAGATATAATATGCTTAGAAGGACACACATCTAACGATGGAGGTACACAGGACTCGGACACAAACTCTAAACAACCCGAAAAAGAAGTATTAGAAACCATTTGCTGGACCTTGGTAAGAAATTCAGGTGACTCCCTAAAAGATGAATTGATAGGAATAACCATAAAACTAGGTTCAACACAAGGAGACTCGAATGACTAATTAGGCACAGTGGGTATATTAGGCTCCACTATCTCGTCCACGTCATCATTGGCACTATCAGAAGACATGTGAATTTCATCAATAATCTGTGTGACAGAATCAACTGCTATGTCTTCAATTATATTAACAGTCTAGAAGAAACTTGGACATCCTCAACAGCCTTCGAGTCGTCAACTTTATCAGTGGACACAATTCTAACATGTTGACTCTCCGAGGGGACTGATAATCATAATGTCCATATCCCTTACATTTAGAACATCTGACCTTGGCATTGACTAGCGTTTTGAAAGTCAAGTCCAATCTTAATGCAACATCAAAGGCATCTTCAACAGTGTCTAAGTCATAGGGGCCAGTAATCATAACACGTTTTATTTTAGGTCGTAAACCCCAAACAAATCTAGTTACAGTCTCAGAAGGGTGCTCTCTCACTTCACTACGATGGGTTACGTCCTTAAATATGACAATGTAATCATGAACGGACATATGACCCTGATGGAGATTGTGTAGCTGGTCTAAGTGGGGGTCCCTATACTGCTGACCCTGATGGAGATTGTGTAGCTGGTCTAAGTGGGGGTCCCTATACTGCTGACTAGTTATGATAGCTCAAGTAAACAAGCAGATGTAGTGAAGAGCCCTAGAATCAATTAAACTAAATGTATGCACTAAAAAAAAATACCCTAAAGTGTAAGTTTTAAATGTAAAGAAAAATGCATTCCTAAAATGATGAAAAGATGCAACCACTAGATCGAAGCAAATAGCATTTCAACCAACAAATTATAGCAATCCATATAGTAGTTGCAAGTAATCTAACAGTTAACGAATCAGGTCAAGTTATGATATTATCTGAGGGGGAGTCGTTCATGTCCAAACGCAAAAATTCTCGAAGATTCCGCAGAGAAATACTCACACTGAAGAGCTGAGATCGCCCACAAGATTCTTGGACAACGGTGATAAGAAGTGGAAGCTGGATGCCTCGAGAATGGCGCAAATCGGGCTCTGAACTGTGGTGCGCTGATCTACTGAGTTGAATCTGGAAGACGATCGGAGCTTGAACCAGATTGTAACTGCTGTAGGAGCGTAGTACTGGTTGTCACGAATCCACTGCCTCGAGAATGGCTCAATTTGGATTTGAAACGGACTCTGAACGGCCGTCAGAAGCGATGCTTCGATTCTGGACTGAGTCAGAAACGAACTGGACTGAGTCAGCGAACGATCTGGACTGAGTCAACTCAGTGGAATAACCCGGTTGGCTGACGTCAGGGCTGACATCACTTAAGTGGATCGGGTCGGGTTCAGGTTCTAATCGCTCAACCCGACCAAACCCGGACCCGCTAAGAATTCGCTTGGAATTCCTTTAAAACCCAACCCGGATTTAGAATGGGTCGGTTGGGTTTGGATCCAACCGGTTTTAAAGGAGAACCCAATACCCTGCTCCCTTCTCGATTGATCTCGTGCTAGGGCTCGGAGGGGTCCTCAACAGCGGCGGCGGCGGCGGCGGAGATCTTTCTTCTGACTGGAGCGGCGGCTCTGGTGACGGAGAAGGTGGACTGAATTTGGTGGAGTTTGCCGACGGCGATGGCAGATCGAGAAGTGTAGCTTCGTCGCCAAAAGGTAGGGTTCACCTCGGGCGAAACTTTGACGACGACAAGGTGGCGGATCAAGGGGGACGACGACCGATCCTGCTTCAGGAAGCTCTGACGCGCCTAGGGGAAGAATGACGCAAGTCTGGGAGCGCCGATGATGTGGATCTGGGAACGCCGATGCTGTTAGGCGTGGCGTCGGAGATCTTCAGCGACGACGGTTTCGTCGAGTGGAGGCACGGCTGAAGACGAGGACGGCAGTGTTGGAGATCGTCGGCGATGATGACGTCGTTGGGCATAGATGAGGATGAAGACGAGGACCAGGGAGCGTCGGCGAGCCCGTTCACCCTTTTTTTTTCTTTTTTCGATCTGCCCTTAGGGCTTGGCCCTATGCACAGCGACAATGACTGCGGGATGTTGCAGTGGTGGCGGGCGTGGATGATGACGGGGAATGATGATGAGGGTGGTGTTGATCGCCGATGGTGATGGCGGCGAACGGTGGCGGTTTCCTCCGGCAAGATCCTCCGTCCAGGAGAAGACGACTGCGGGAGAGAAAGATGTACTGCGTCGACGAAGGTACGCTGAAAGTTGTTGTCGTTGGTGGAGGTTGAGTGGGCGGCAACGTCGGCGGTTGACAAAGATGATGTCAGAGGTTGTCGTGGATGCAGATCTGGCCTTGGGGAATGTTGACGAAGACGATGATGATGAGGATGGAGATCGGGAAGCGGCGAGGGCGTGGGTGTGGTTGGCAGCGGCGGCGGAATTTGGAGAAGATGATGAACAGTGCCAATTTGGAATTTTCAGGGATTTTCGAAGGGAATTTCTGACGGAATTTTCACTGCATTTTTTTTTAACAGTGATTTTTTTTCTTTTTTTCTTTTTGTGGAATGGATCAGCGATCTAGATCTAGGGTTTGTTGCTAGAGAAGATTTGGAGGGGAGAAAAATATTTGAAGGGAATTGAAAACCAGGGCTCTGATACCAAAATGATGTAATACCAACCTGGATCGCAATCACCTTCAAATCGTAACCAAAATTTGAAATAGAGGACAAGATAAGATTTTGGGTTTCCACCCCTTACACGGGCTTCTCACCCCAAAACTCGAGAGCAAATAAACTCAAGAATTAAGCCAGATAATTTGAGGAAATTTTAATCATTCAATTGTCCCTTATTTATTGAATTGAGCCTCTTTATATAGGCTCTTACAAAGTGAACTCGGATATAACCGATGTGGTACTAAAAGCAAGGTAAACAAACAAAAAAATCCTCTAAATAAGCTAAGGCATGAAAAGATAACTGGGAACTGACGTGATGTCCTCATCACCTTGTTACCGAGTTTTAGGTTTAGTAAGGTTCACACACAAATCCAACTAGACAAGGTTTTCAGTTTCAATATTGAAAGCCGAACTCAGAGAGCTCGGGTTTTCGGTGCCATGTACATCCTTACTCATGAGTTTCTAGATGTAAATCCTCCATGAACTTTGGAGAGGAGAGCACCCAAATGGATTATATGTAATATTGGGACTAACGTTGGAATTCCTAAACAAAGAAAGAAAAATTGATGAACTTTTGAAGAAGAGAGTACCCAGATTGATTATTTCTGTAAGTTTGGGAATGTTTTTCAAATATTGGAATTCTTGAATTGAAGAAAGGAGACGAGTACTGATCTGCAAGAAGCTCAATATACTCTTGAAATAGCTGAAGCTAACTTGAGTAAAGGAAATTGGGTAAAAATCTCTAGATGCCATATTTATTGGATGTGCTCTTGTAGCAACAACAATAAACTTTTGGTAATAAATTCTATATCAACAATACAATTATAGAGTTCTGAGATGCCAGATAACATATTTTCCTCACAAGAGTAGGAATCACACTGATCCCATCTTCTGGCTATATTCCATGTTCTTGTTCTGTTTTATCTTTCATTATACCTCAATCTGATCCTGAAATAGTACTTAGAAGGGCAATAAAGGAAAACTGAAAAAGGGGGGAAGTAAACCTTAGTAAGGTTCTTTATCTTTATAAATGAAGGTGACACAAACTCCTATAGAGCAACTATGTCTTTAGCCATGTGCCATTCTAAAAAGAGACAATAAATAAGGAGATCAAGTTATAATGAAAAAGAATGCTTGGATTCTAACTAATTTTCCTTTTGAATGCACACCCATTGGATAGAAGTATATATTTGAAATGAAATGTAAGCATGATGGAAGTATTAAATAATACAAATGTATGGTAAGTGCAAAGGGTATAATTAAAAGATAGAAATTGATAATTTTGATGCCTATTCCCCATTGCTAGAATTACCACTACTATGACTTTGTTAGATTTAGCTTTTATACAAAAGATGACATTGATAATTCATTGGATGGATGTAAAGACAACTTTCTTAAATAGTTATCTAGGGGAACAAATATAGATGGAAAAACCAAAAGGATTTGTAACTAAAGGATGAGAAAAATAGGTCCATAAATTGGTGAGATCCTTGTACGGCCAAAACAATCGCCTAGATAATGGCATTAGAAATTTAACACATTGATTATTGATTATAGATTTCTGATCATTGGATGCAGTATGTTTATATATCAAGGTAACAAATGGAAGTTAGGTGATTTCATTTCTATATTTATATGGATACCATTTTGATGTTTGAAACAACCTTTAGGATACAATTAAAATTAAAGGTTTTCCGTCTAAGAGTTGTATATGAAGGATTTTGGGGGGCTAAAATCCTTTTCTTGGAATAAAAAGTGACTCCAACTTATAAAAGGATAACCTTGAGTCTTGCACATTTTATTGAGAATATGTTGAGGAAATTCAACTATTATGATTGTTAACGTGTGACTTCTAATAGTACATATATTCCTTTGAAGGAGAATAAAGAGAACCCAATATCTCATAATTGTGAAAATACAAATGGACACAATTATGATGCTTGAACCACCCTTAAGGATACAATTGACATCAAAGATTTTCTGTCTAAGAGTTTTATATGAAGGGTTTGGGAGGTAACATAATTCTCTCTTTGGAATAAAAAGCGACTCCAACTGATGAAAGGACAACTTTGAGTCTTGCATATTTTATTGAGAAAATGTTGATGAGAAAATGTTGATGAAATTCAACTTTTATGATTGTAAACATGTGATTCCTCCTAATAATACATCTATTTGTTTGAAGAAGAATAAAGAGGAACCTATACCTCTAACATAATTGTGAAAATACAAATGTTAACAATTGATTGGCTCCCTCAGATGTCGCAAATAGGAAACACACTTTTATTGTAGGTTAATGGAGCAAGTATACTAATAATCATAGTGAGAAATATTGGATTGCTTAGAGAGAATTTTCAAATATCATAGAGAGACATTAGACTATAGTTTGTTGTGTACGAGACTTCCAATTTGTGTATACGGTGAAACAAATTGGGTTAGACACTCGAGTGATGGTAAACACAACACTGCATATCTATATGCAACTGACTTTTGGGAATCTAGTAGAGTATGATTACTAAGGAGCACATTGGAGACTGAGCTCATAACCTTAAATTCTTTTTGCTTAGAACCTGAATGGTTGAGTAACTGCCTCACGCATAAGTTATCTATTACACTTAAATCACGCATATCAAGTAGAGTACAAGCCTTTAATTTGATATAAGTGTACATTTACAAAATCAAGTATGCATATCCTTATCTTGCATGTTTATGTAGTGTGTTATCATGCATCATTCATGAAGTACTTGTATCATGTTTTACTTTTATTAGAAATATTATATGTTGTATATACCTCGCCTTTTTAGATTATCAAAAGATTTCCATGATTTACAATATCGTGTCTATGAAGTGGAGCCGGAGTAGTCGTGTTGGGGTGTAATGGTGCTAATGTTATGTTCTGTGTGATATCATAATGGAGCAATGTATGTCATGTTGTGTGTGTGTGACATAGTAATGGAGCCTGGGGTAATTGTGTTGGGGTGCGAAGGTAAAATAATAAAATTGTAAACTTTTCCGAGAATGATCCTCACTTGTCTCATGGCTTCCTATACTGCAAAAAAACATTCTAAATATCACATATTTTCTCTATAAAATGTACCTACATGTATTTGATAGTAAGTGATACAACTGACAATAATGTTATACGGAACCACTATGATGTAACAAAATAAATAAAAAATAGATCATGACACTTCTCATCACAATCCCGCAATTACCTTCACAACACATTACCACCGTACATGTCACATTTCACAAGTCATTGGGCACCCTCCGCATATTAGTCCTGTCATAACATACATTTCATAGTCACAAGGCACTGCTCGCAAACCCCCCCAGGTCTCATCCCATCATAACATACATTTCACAATCATCAGGCTTGTTGATTCCCACCATAACACACTTCTCTTTTATTTACAATACAGACACCTTCAAACTCCCACACAACTCACAACTCCATTACTATATCACATACATAACATAACATGGGCCCCTTCATAACTAGCTCCATTCCATCACGGTATCACACACAAATATTGTGAATCATGTAGAATTTTAAATAATCTAAATAGGCAGGGTATGTATTTTTAATAAAAGTCAAACATGTTATTTACAAGTACTTCATGAATAATGCAAGCTAACACACTACATAAGCAAGAAGGCCAAGGAAACTAACCCATTTAGTCTCTATTATATTGAGTTTCCATGCATAACTCCACCTTAGTAATACACTTTATTGTTTAGTAATTAGCAAGGGCTTATTATATTCATTGATAACCAATATTGGATCCATATTCTTTCCATTAAAAACATTTTATTTTTCATAAAATGAATTCAAGTTATTGATTTGTTGATTTGAAATAAATATATTTAGATAATTTATAAAATTCATCATTTATTGTCATCTCACTAGTTTAGTTTTTGATGGAAACTTTTTACAAAGTATATGCTTTTAGCACTTAGCTCATAAGTTCATTCATTTAACTTTCTCAAGTCTAAATTATATGAAATTCAAGTCTACAAGTTCAATGACTTTCAGATTCAAGGTTGAGTTCATTGCTCAATAAACTTCTTGTAAGTTTAAAGCCTTCCACCTTACCATCTAACTTTGGAAGTACACAAAAGTCTTAACCAAGCTTTACGTCAAAAAGCTTCTGTCGGATCACCCCTAGAAAGTAGACCTTGGCTTCAGTATTCATCAACACCATTATACTGCCTTCAGTCTAGGGGGATACACGATAACTATTACTGGAAGGGTTTCTTCTTGCAAGAGCATCTGCTTCGAAGGCTCTACCTGTAGCTGTCGCCTTAGTCTCGTTTGTTCAACATCCCCCTCGCCTTAATCTCATATTAATACAAACCTCTTTCTCTACAAGGTTATTATTCAAATGAAAGAGCAAAGCTATGTTTCTTTTAAGACATTAGGATCTTCTATCCTTCTTTTATCCACAAGAATCTCGGCAAATTTCAGTCTACAATTACCGGGTAATTTTACGAATTATATACGCTAGATCCGACTCGAAGTTTACTTTCTATTGCCCGGTCTCGGCTCGATCCAAGTTTTATAGCAGCATGTCATCGAAATACCAAAATTGCACAGAATTCTAGAATTGTGTTTGAACTCCCTTTTCTATCTTCTCCTCTCTCCCCTTTTTGTTCCACTTGCGCCGGTAGAAACATGGCTTTCTATAAAGCTTTCCTTTCTCTCTCCCCATTTCCTTCCTCGTCTTTCTTTCCTTTTTCCTTCCTCTGCCTTCTTGCGCTTGTTTCTTTTCTTCTCTTTTCATCTTCTACCTCTCCTTTTACTTCTTTTACTTCTTTTCCCTCTTGGCTGGGAGCAAGGATAGCACAAATGTCTAGCAGAAATGGCGGCAACAAGTAGGACAACAGGCAAAGGCAGCAGGGCTGCTTAACATAGTCGTCTCGACTGAATAGGGTTGCGGTAGCAATAGGACACAGAGGATGGGAGAAGGAAAATGAAATGCCCAAATGAGTAGTTGATTAGGGTAGCCATGAGAATTTTAGTTCATTAGGTGATGACACATAGCTAGCTAAATGTCCATCCATAACAACAACTAAGCCATTTGTCCCAAGTATTTGGGGTAGGCTACATGAACCAAAAGAGAATTACGCTAGATCGGGCACATGAATCAACTTTCTCCACTCATTCCTTTTGAGCAATATGCCTTCATTAAGACTTTTAACCTCTATATCTTGTCGTATCACCTCCATCCATGTTTTCTTTAGTCTCCCTGTGCTCATTTAACTTGTCCTAATTTAATATGTTCTACTTACCGGACTGGCGCATCTATAGGTCTACGTCGCACATGATCAAACCATCGTAGGCGGTTTTCTCTCATCTTCTCTTCTATAGGGGCTACACCTATCTTAGTACGAATATCTTCATTTTTCACCTTATATCTCCTCGTGTTATCACACATCCAACGAAGCATGCACATCTCCGCTACACTCATCTTCTGAGCATGATATCTCTTTATAGCCTAATATCCTGTCATATAACAAAGCTGGCCTAATAGCAGTCCGATAAAACTTTCTCTTCAGCCATAACGGAATGTTACGGTCGCATAAAACTCCTGTTGCACTTCTCCATTTCAACCAGCCGGCTTGGATCCTATGGTTGACATCACTATTGATCTCTCTATCCTTTTGGATAATAGAACCTAAGTGCTTAAAATGACTGCTCATCCATATTCCTTGTCCATCTAGTGTCACAATACTATAATTTTTGATTTCCCTGTTTACTGAATTTGCACTCTATATACTCAGTTTTGGCCCTACTTAATTTAAAACCTCAAGATTTTAGAGTTTACCTTCATAGCTCCAATTTGGTATTTACCATAGCTCTCGTCTCATCGACTAGGACAAAATATCATCAGCAAATAACATACATTACTGTATCTCATCCTGAATAGCTCTAACAAGCTCATCCATCACTATGACAAGTAAGAATAGACTTAATACAGATCCTTGATGCAATCCAATTGCGATAGAAAAATCATTTATGCCTCCACAAGTTCTGACATTTGCCACTACTCCATCGTACATGTCCTTGATTATGTCAATATATTTGATGGGAACTCTTTTTTCATCAATGTCCACCATAATCTCTCTCTTGACACCTTATCATAAGTTTTTTCTAAATCAATAAAGACCATATGCAAATTTCTCCTCCTCTCTCGAAATCGCTCTATAAGTTGACACAGTAAATGAATAGCCTCCGTCGTCGATCGTCTCGGAATGAAACCAAACTGGTTCTCTGATATTTTAACATTCTGCCTCAATCTGTGTTCAATTACCCTTTCCCAAATCTTCATGGTGTGACACATGAGTTTTATTTCAAACTACTTCCATGGTAGTTTGAACAACTCTGAATATCACTCTTGTTCTTATAGAGAGGTACTAAGGTACTCTTTCACTTATTTTGCATCTTTTTAGTTAGCCAGATCTTGTTAGAGAGGCTTGTCGGCCATCTCACACCCATCTCTCCTAAGCATCTCCATACCTCAATAGGAATTCCATCCGGGCCAACAGCTTTCCTTGACTTCATCCTTTTCAAGGTCTCTTTAACTTTAGATTCGCTAATTCTGCGCATATAATTACAGTTTATATCCTTGCACTGAATGATAAGGTCACCCAAATCTTGAATAGAACTACCATTGAACAATCTGTGAAAATACTCTCCATTTTTTTGATTTTTTCATCTTGAACTAAAACCTTCTAATTCCCATCTTTGACACACCTCACAGTATATAAGTCTTTGATCTTTCTCTTCCTTATTTGAGCAATTCTATATATGTCATTTTTAACCTCTTCGGTGTCCAACTTCTCATACACTTCTTTGTACACTTTAGCTCTTGAATGCTGAACAGCTTTCTTAGTCTTCTTGGCTATCTTATACCTCTCAAAACTCACTCCATCACAATTTTTCTTCAAATATCTGTAAGAGTCTCGTTTGATCTTATTGACAGCTTTTATCTCTTCATTCCACTATGATGTGTCCTTATATGGTGGAGCACCACTCCGTGACTCACCAGGTACATCTTTAGCTACTCATTTAATGCAGCTAGCAATTTTGTTTCATGTTGTATTAGGATCATCTTGGGCTTTCCAATCTGCTTCATGTACCACTCGATTTACAAAAACTCCTTGGTTATCTTCTTTTAACCGCCACCACTTAATCTTAAGATCTAACTTATGTTTAATCTTTCTGAATCTCCTTCTAATCCGAATATCTAAAACTTAGAGTCTATGTTGGGTTACTATACTCTCACCCGATACTATCTTACAATCAATGCAAACATCTCTATCTAATCGCTTAGTTAAAAAGAAATTTATTTGGCTAGCACTTGATCTACTTCTAAAAGTGATCAAGTGAGACTCCCTCTTCCTAAATCAAGTATTCTCTAAGATCAATTCATAGGACAAAGTAAAATCTAGAATCGAGTTGCCTGGTTCATTTTTCTTTGCAAAACCAAATCCTCTATGTACACTATCAAACTCATAACGACTAGTTCCTGCATGACAATTGAGGTCACCGCATATGAAAAGCTTTTCTTTAATGGGTATCCCTTGCACTATCTTATCTAAATCCTCCCAAAAATTAACGCTTACTGGACTCGTCAAGTTCTACTTGCGATGCATAGACACTAATAACATTAAAAATCTCCCTACCTAAAATAAGTTAACTAGTAAAATCCTATCACTCTTCTTCCTAAGCTCCACTACATCCTCAAGCAATTGTTTATCTATGATCACATCTACCCCATTACGATTTCTATCTTTACCAATATACCAAAGTTTATAACCCCAGGGCTTTATAATTCTAGCTTTTTCTCCTACCCACTTAGTCTCCTATACACACAAAATGCTAACATTCCTTCTAACCATAACATCAACTAACTCTGCTAATCTACCTGTAGGAGAACCTATATTCCACAATGCTAACCTAATCCTATATTCATGAGCTAACTTCTTTACCCTCACCCGCTCATAAGAGTATGGGAACCCTTTCTCATTTGACACCACATCCGGTCGCCGATGTGGCGCGTCGCTTCTAGACGACGACCTAGCAACCCTTGCCCACTTTTCACTACACCCGAGCTCAGATGTAGTGCGCCGCTCAATAGGGGATGTCCCAACGAAATTTAGTTCTTGGTTCATGTTCATAGTATGTGACAATGTTTTACGTTGGCTGTCACAGACTTACCACAACCCTCCTCTTTTATCCTGACTTGGGACAGGCAGTGAACGGTGCACTGGCAGAGTTAGCTAAATGTCCATCCATAGCTCTCTAAATTCTTCCCAAGACATCTCCCGTTGGTCTCAATCCTTACATCTCTCCCTTGCCTCCACATGTTTAGTTGATTTGGTAAATCTTAAATTAGTTTAGTTTGTAAACTAAATTCATTAACCTCAATACTTGTATACATATAGAGTATGTATTCTCACTCTTACATATATACTACATAGATTTGTGTGTGCGCACTCTTCACCTTGTTCAAATTTATTATACACACTTGCATACACACAGATCTATGTATATATGTATTGAGGTTAACTACTTAAGTTCACAACCTAAACTAATTTAAGATCTACCTAATCAACTAAGCATGTAGTGACAAGGGAGTTAGGGATTGACACCTACCTAGTGGTGGCGGGAGTTAGGGATGAATTAGAGGGAGTTAATGATGGACACTTAGAGTAGCTAAGTGTCATCACCTAGAGAACTCAAACTATAAGTATCTTCTACTCATTTTTTTTCTTCTGATATTTTCTTTTACCCACCTGCTTTGTAGCAAGACTTGCTACTGTTGCTGCATCGCCCTGATGCTTTGGCGCAACTGGAGCAAAAGGAGAAGGAGAAGATGTAAAAGGGAAGTTCAAAGAGAATTCTGGAATTCTGCACAACCTATAGTATTTCGATCATATCTGTTGCCACAACTCTCGGATCGAGCTTAGGCTAGAGGCACTGGAAAGTAGACTTTGAGACGAATCCAGTGATATATAATATGATAGGTTTGATAGGTACTCCTAGGAAAAGGACACCGATATTGGCCGAGCATTACAGGTGGACAGAAGAAGAGAAAGTCCCAGTGTCTTATAAGGTAATCTAGATCGAGAACTTTGTTTTTTTAATTTAAATAATAAATTTGCAAAGAAAAATGTTAATGTTAAATTAGATAGTTAATGAGATGACAAGGGAGAAGACTTTAAATTTATAAGAAGTTAAATGAAATATATGCTGAATTTGGAAGTTATTAAACTTGTAGACTTGAATTCCATATAACTTCGTAGCTTAGGAAATTTAAATGAGTGAAGATATGAATAGGTGCTAAGATCACATGAATTTGTTAATGAAGTTCATGCCAAAGGCAAAATTTGTGAGATGATAATCAAAGATGTATTTGATATGTTTATTATATATATATATATATATATATATATATATATATATATATATATATATATATATATATATATATATATATATATATATATATAGGAATCTGTACCTCAGCCTGCGGGCTGAGAGAGTTTCTCAGCCTGCGGGACGTGGCTGAATATAGGCCACACATCGGTCGCAGAGTGTGGGCGCCACAAAAAATCAAAAAATCCCGCCTAAACAATCGTGAATCAAAAGGACAAAAATACCCCTTTTAAATGACGACTGCGACTTCTAGCATTCAAAAGTAAAAAACATTCCATGGTCGCAGACTTAATACAGAATAAAGAATACAAGACAAAAAAATGCTATCGCATAGCAATGCGACCTCCTTCGGTACTGCGACCAAATTCGCAATCTTCTTTCTCATGCCTTCTGTAAAAGAAGTAATAATAATATATATCTACCGTGATACAACACCAGTCTAGAAAAAAAGATATGCACTAATGTTAATCTCGAGAAAGGAAAGATGTGCACCATACGTAATCTAAAGATATAGCCAAACAATTCTATAAAAAGTTAATTTGTACTTCGGATTCTCCAGCAATAAGTCTTCAATTAAATATTTAATTTTTTTTACCACTTCCTACCATACTCAACCCTCACCTGTAACAATTATTATTACTATTCATGTTCTTCCACAATATTCACCTTTATATAAAGCTTGTAACTAATATATTACCTCATACCTAAAAAACTATAATTTTGCTCTTCCTTTTCAATTTGATTTCAAAAACTTCCAAAAAAAAATTCATTCTTGAATCATGTCTTCCCCATCTTCTTCCTCTGAACACTCAGAATTCAACTTCAATCAATCCCCCACCGGTCCTTTGTCTTTAGGATATTCTAGTGAATCTGATACCAGTCTGGACTTCACTCCTTTTGACTATCTCACTACATCAAATAATGTATTAACTGATCCTCCTATTCATGATGATAATGAATTTTTCATGTGGGTTAGTGAAGAAGACATTATTCCTCTGCCACTTGACGGAGACATGCTTGATGAAAGCATGTCCTCTGATGCTGTACGCTCGCTTCCTAGCAACGGGTCAGACGAAGAGCTTGATAGAGACGATCCATTCTGGGAGTTCATCGGTGAAACAAAAAAACCTCAAAACCAGCAAGATGATGAGGAAATAAGTGATGAAGAGGAAGAGCAGAAGAATGAAGACGATGAATCTGCTTATGATGTGATAATGACGAGGATTAGGATTTCCTGATCTTCTGATATTCAATTATATTTGTCTTCTTTTAAAAGCTTTTAATTCTATTTTTTTTGTAAGGTCTCTTTCTCAATATATTAACTTATAAGCTCTTTTAATTACATATCCAAACTGCGACTGCTGCTCTTAAACACTGCGACCATAGTCGCAATCCTACTACGGATGCAATTTATGGTCGCAGTTAATCATTTATCAGTTCCCAATGCGACTTTGGTCGCAATAATGTACTGTTTTGGAGTTCAAAGTAATTTAAAGTTATAGTGTATTAACTTTTAAACTGTTTTGGATAACTGAACAGTCACCTAGGAAGTATACAATTTTTGGGAAAAGATAGAAAATATATTTGAGAGATATTCACGTGGTCCGAGAGCTTAAACCTTTTGGAATTCCGGGATTAAAAATATATAAAGGGTCATGAGCAAAGGAATAAAAACATACCATCCTCTTCACCGGAAAGAAGCCAATACATTCAAACAATGTCTTCACCATCACCACCGTCTTCACCAGAAAGAAGCCAATCATCAAATGATGATTTTATGTTTAGTTCTGAAACAATGTCTCGCTATGGGTCAGAATCTGAGCTTGATACAGACGAACCTTTCTGGGAGTTCATTGATGAACCAAAACACAAACATGAAGAGGAAGAAAGCGACGATGAGACTGTACCTGAAGAGGAGGAAGAGACAGAAGACGAAAGCGATACAGAAGACGAAAGCATGACTCTTGACGACGAATCTGATTACTATGGTGATGACGACGATTAGAAGTTAAAAAATTGTATTTTGTTTTTCTTTTTAAATATATATAAATCAAATTGAGTTATTTATGGGAGTTTTTCTTTTTAAATATATATAAATCTGTTTTCTAAAGTTATTTGTGTGAATTACATTTTTTACTACTATGTATCGGTTGAAATATTGCGACCATGGAGGCAGACTTAATAAATACAATGCGACCAAGGTCGCAGTTGCTGGTCTTTAATCTTAATCAACAACAACACTGCTACCTTGGTCGCAGTTTCTGACCGCATCAGACAACAGATAACTTTTCATTTTTCATTTAGATTCAAAAAAATGACTTAATCCAAAAACATCACTTAATAAAACAAGAACACGGCGACCTTGGTCGCTATGCATGTTAATCTAAAGGAAAACACTTACTTAACGTACTGCGACCAATGTCGCAGTCCATGTAAAGCGACCTAAGACTGCAGTTGTTGGCCATCTTTATCAACAACAACACTGCGACCTTGGTCACATTTAACCATGTACACTGCGACCATCTTTATCCTTAACAACACTGCGACCTGGTCGCAGTTAATAATTATATTACTTCAACCTTAAAAATTTTTAAAATGAAAGGTTGCGACATTGGTCGCAGTTGCTGGACGCAGACTTAATAAATACACTGCGACCCTGGTCGCAGTTGCTGGACTTTAGTCTTACTCAACAACAACACTGCTACCTTGGTCGCAGTTTCTGACCTTAATATTAATAAAATAAACTGCGACCTTGATCGCAGTTGTTGGTGTTTAGTCTTAATAAAATACAAAGCGACCTTGGTCGCAGTTGCTGGTCTTTACGAATCAACAACATCACTGCGACCTTGGTCGCAGTTGGTGGTCTTTATTTTTAATCAACAACAACACTGCGACTTTGGTCGCAGTTGATGGCCGCAGTCTTAAAAAAATAATCTCCAATCTTGGTCGCTATTGCTGGTTTTCAGTCTTAATCAACAACAACACTGCGACGATGTGACACGTCACCGCAACAGTTGCTTAGTCGCAGTCTTTGGTCGCAGTGTCGACCCTGGTCACAGTAGTTACTGTTTGCAATGTATCTTATGCGACCTTGGTCGCAGTGTCATCTATGATCATAGTTGTTTTCTTTGCAATGCATGGCTGCGAAAAAGTTCGTAGTTTATTAAAAAAACAAATATGCTTTTTATTTATGTCCAGGCATTTATCTCCAGGAATGTGCAAATGATACAAAACGATCTCTTATACAATAAGATTGAAGTGTTACAAATACAGCAGTACAAAAGAAGACTAAAACATCAAAAAAATCCCTTGTTGACTAAGAGCAATCTTCTTCTTGAGCTCTGGTGGCAGCAGAATAAATAAGATTGAGTGTTACAAAGAAGACTAAACATCAAAGTAGCCAAGAAGATTAAACATCAAAAAATCCCTTGTTGACTAAGAGAAATCTTTTTCTTCAGGTCTGGTGGCAGCAGAATCAATAAGATTGAGTGTTACAAAGAAGACTAAACATCAAAGTAGCCAAGAAGACAAAACATCAGAAGAGCCAAGAAGAGCCCTTGTTGACTACTAAGAGCAATCTTCTCCTGGAGGTCTGGTGGCAGCAGAATCTTTCGTTTATGAACATCTCTTCACCAGAAGATTATCCAGTGAGCATGGAGTTTCCTCGATGTCACTTCTGGGGTAAGAGAGGAGGTTTTGAGACCTCACAAGGAATGCTACCCACCACATCCCCTGCCGCCATACCCACTCTGACCATCCGTTACCAGCAAGCTTGACTGGTGCATCAACTGAGAGCAGATCTCGGTGAGGATTAAGTCCTCGTCAGGGATCATGACTTCTTCCCTTGTGAACGACGAGGACCATGACTTCTTCCCTTGTGGACGATGAGGTCTATGACTTCTTCCCTTATGGACGAACATCGATCAAGTTCGTCAATAGGGTCATCTTCATCCATGGAGGCAGGCACCTGTTAGAGACTCTGAAGAAGACGAAAATTCTCAGAGCAATTGCTCTCGAAAGAAAACAGTCTAATTAAGGACTGTTAAAGGGAGAGGGTGAGCCCTATTTATAGGCAGCCCATAATAACCATAATTAACGGTTCATTAATCAGAATCGTCGGCATTAATCGTCTCCAACCGCCAGCGCCGGTTTGGCATTAAAAGACATTAACGCCTAAACCCAATGAAGAACCGACGCGTAGACAACCGCTTCGGGAAACAACGAATGGTGCGGGGTTCGTCAACATAGACTTGACGTTAAAAGATCTCATAAAATCTTTATGACAGGTCGCGTCTCACGGACTGACTCCAAGTCGCATCAGACAACAGACAACTTTTCATTTTTCATTTAGATTCAAAAAATGACTTAATCCAAAAAACAACACTTAATAAAACAACACTTACTTAACGTACTGCGACCAAAGTCGCAGTCCATGTAATGCAACCCTAGATTGCAGTTGCTGGCTATCTTTATCAATAACAACACTGCGACCTTGGTCGCATTTAACCATGTACACTGCGTCAAAAAGACTTTGGCTAAGGTCGCAGTTTAAATGTACATTGCGACCAAAGACTCTGAATACATTATATTCAAAAAAAATAATTACTTAACGTACTGCGACCAAAGTCGCAGTCCATGTAATGCAACCCTAGATTGCAGTTGCTGGCTATCTTTATCAATAAAAACACTGCGACCTTGGTCGCATTTCACCATGTACACTGCGACCAAAGACTTTGACTAAGGTCGCAGTTTAAATGTACAATGCGACCAAGACTCTGACTACATTATATACAAAAAAATTAAACTATAAAGTAGAATTTTATCGCAGGCTGAAAACATTGATCTGAAAAGATTTTATATTTTCAAAAAAAAATTTATCCCAGGTTGAAAAGGAGAAACTACATCTTTCAAAAAAAGAGGTAAAGAAATAAGGCGAAAATTAATTTATATCCTATAAAGAGCGGCAAAATAAAAGGGGGAAAAAATAATAATAAACAATAAGGAAAAGTTATCATAAGGGGTATTTGGTAATTTAACTTCTACCTAAAAGCGGGCCGCAAGTCAGTGAGGTGACAACTCGAGCCACGTCATCGCAGGCTGAGAGAGTACTCTCAGCCCGCGGGCTGATATACATTTTTCTCATATATATATATATATATATATATATATATATATAGAGAGAGAGAGAGAGAGAGAGAGAGAGAGAGAGAAACTTGGGTACATGCGGAAGGATTCGAGCGCGAATCTTTCCCTCTCAAACTCAATCCCATAACATTCTAATACAAAATTCACTTTGTTAAAGTTGATCTACATTGTTTAAAGTAACTAAAAAAATTAAGTGTGTTGAATACTTTTTGCCCATCCATTCAGTAGGCGCAAAATAAACGGCCGAAATAGTGATTGGTTAGTTTAACAGTGTATAATATTTGAAACCTAACAAAAATTAGTGTGTGGGATTTTTTTTAGAATGTTTAGGTTATGATCAAATGGTAAGATTGAGAATTTATATGTCTAAAATCATAGATTTAAGTAAAATGCTATTTTCGGCCGTTCATTTTGCACCTACTTGATGAATGGGCAAAAAGTATTCAAAACACTTAATTTTTGATTTTTAGTTACTTTAAACAATGTAGATCAACTTCAATGGAATTGATCTTGTATTTGAATGTCGTGGGATTGAGTTTGAGTTGGAAGGATTCGAGGTCAAATCCTTCCGATGTAGCCAACTCTCTCTCTATGTATATGTGTGTGTGTGTGTGTGTGTATTTCCACAAATTAACTACTTGATTTCTTATTGTAAAATAAAATAGTACTTGTAAGGAAAGAATATGAATGCAAAATTATTTATCAAGGAATATAATAAGTTCTTGCTAATTAGTAAAAATGGAGTGTGATAACAATTACAAATTGGGGTTATATGTAGAAAATCTTGACATAATTGAAACTCGAGTTTGTTCCTTTAGCTAGTTTGCTTTAGTATGTTATCTTGCATTCATGAAGTACTTGTAAGTATCATGTTTCATTTTTATTAGAATTATTTTATGTTATATGTATTACGCCTATTAAGATTATCAAAAAATCTCCATGATTCATAGTGTCTGTGTGCGTGTCAAAAAATCTCCATGATTCACAGTATCTATGAGTGTATGAAGTGAAGCTGAAGGTAGTTGTTTGGGGGTGTGATGGGGCCGATGTTATGTTAGTGGAGTGTAAAGGTATCATGTATTGTGTACAAAAGCGGTGTGTTGTTATGGGACCGGTCTACGGTGCTTGATGGTTGTAAAATATATGTTATGATGAGATCAATCTGTGGACAGTGCCGATCCACAATAACATACATTTCACTGATTGTATCAAAGTTGTGATAAAATTGCTAATACAAACTTCATTTAACAAAAAAATGAACATACACTTACAAATTAGTCATAAATTTTTGTATATCTTTTATGGAAAATATTTGATTTTGGACTTTGCAAAGTCAGGCTAAAATCTTGCAAGGTACTTAACAAAAGTTGTATCTAGGAGTAGAGTCCTTGATTCATCGATAGGATGGGATAAGCCTATAAATTCATTGGAAGTAGGATTAACTTATACGATTGGCAAGCTTTCCCTTGAAAAAAAAAATAATTTGCTGGAAGGTGGATTTCTCTTGCTCATTAAGCATACTTTGGACACTACTACTAGTATCACTTGATGCTTTCATGTAGCATAATGTTAACCTATGTGGCACAGACACGGACACGGGTATCGGACACGACACAGACACAGCAAAATCTTAAAAAAAAGCATACGGGGACACGACAAATAATATTTTATTATTAGTATATATAGATATATTTCTTCCCCCTTAATTTTTTGATTTTCTCTTCATACTTCTAAAGAGGTGCATTGCCTTTAACTTTTTCAACAGTACTTTCTGAAGTAGAAATTTTTTACGTAGTTCTAGCTATGTGAGTAGAATAATGAATAATCAACTTATCAAAAAATAATCAAACATGTAATTAGTTTTATTAGAAGTAAGATGGAAAACAAAATAAGATCTAAATAATTTAAATCTATAGCTTCTATAAAGTAATAAACAATGAAATTCTAACTAATACGTCACCTAGTTCATTATGTATGCAAATTTTACTAACATATTTGCTTATGTCAGAACAATATTTTTTTTCATATTTATTTAAGCGACATGTGACTTTTAGATGTCTAATACATGATCTTTAAATTTTATTTAATGCTGACACATCGTTGGACAAGGCGTCGACACGTGATTTTATGGTTGTTTAAAACTCGACATGACATCGGAGTATCCGATATGTGTCGGGCAAGTGTCTTGCATGTGTCGGTGTTTGACACATGTCCGACACGGACACGACACTCACTTTGAAGTGTTCGTGCTTCATAGATGTTAACTACTAGATGACCTATGATAGTGCTAACATGATGTATCTAGGTAAGGTGAAACTTTTATCCTCTTAACAAGTCCAACGCTACCGTAATGTTATCATTAATGGCTTAGGTGCCCTCTTTAGGACTTACCTAAATGAGAGGAATTGTAATGCGGTTGTGACACTTATGGTTTATTCACATTAACTCATTAAAATAATAGTGAGAGCATGGTCAATAACGCTCTAGCTTGCTAAATTATTTGTGGTTATGTTAATATCTTGTTTAAAAGGCCTAATGCAAGGCATTATCCATTATGGCTCTCAGATTGCAACAAATGTTAGTAAGCATAGGTTCAAAGCCGGAAGCTAGCTATGTTGAATCAATAAAAAAAATTTCTCCGCATCATAATTTTATTTATTTTGTTTTCTTAGGAATCAGTTTTGGGGGTTTGTTGGGAATTCTATTTTATTTTAAAAAAATATGTTTTGAAAGAAAGTCAAAACCCTTTTAAAGCCAAAAACTTATTGTATTTTATTATCCATTGAGAAAGGGCTGCACATAAATATTCTCTTGCCATGTGAGTGTCTCCTTGGATAAGCTTTGCATATTATAGGAGTCACTGAGAAGTTTGAGATGTTCTCTCCATTACTGGTTGAGATAATGAGTTGAAGTTTCTATTCATACCGAGTTCGTCTATGGATTTAAACATGTACTCAAAACTCATGGCTCTTTTTATGACCCTCTCTCAATCTATTCATTTATCACACTTTTTGATAATTTTTGCTAGGCGGACTTAAGCATCGATTGGTGTTCTTCCAGTCGTATGTGTTTCACTCAGAAGCCAGAATTTAAGGATTTTTTGTTGCTAGAAGTTGATCATGTTGGGTCGGATGCCTATATGGAAGTGGAATCAATTCTTCGGAGGCAGAGAGGAATCAATTCTTCGGAGGCAGAGAAATCTTGCCTAAACCACTCACAAGCCGACTCTTTTAACTGTAGCTATTTTTTTCTACTTTTTTTGTTTGATTATTTTCCAGGAAAAGAATTTCTAGATAGGAGTATCGTTCTAGTATTGTCAATTTTTGTCCAATGATACGAAAGAACTGATTTATTTCCCGAAAGTTCTATTTGTTGGGGTTTTATCCTAGTTCAGCAACATGTTAGTCTTTGAATTATGTAGTTGATGCATTCTAAATTATGTAGTTGATGCATCATCTATTCAAGCTTCCCAAGTTGATTAGCCTATACGAGTACAAAAGCCCTCTAAATTCAGCTCTCTGGCTGTGCATGTTCAACTAGAAGACTGACTTGATTGATGCTTTAGTTAGCACAAGAAAATATTTGAGTGAAGGAATGGATTGCAACAAAAGTAACAAGAGCAACCTTTAGTTTTCCTACATGCAGAATTCATTTAGGAGCACTCTCGAAGTAGGAGAAAACTCCAGCTGATCTCAACAGTTAGTGGATAGAACATTTCTATAAATCTGATAACATGCTTAGCTGTTCCGAGAGAGACTTGGGATTGCAACAGAATAATTCTTTGTGCCCCTTGTTAATGAGTCATAAAATATAAGAAACTACTTTTCGAGTTTAAAAAGGTTTTGACTCATTTTTAAAACATACTTTTAGGCTAAAAAAAATCCCCAATAATCCTCTTAGAAAGTTGGTTTTTTAGAAGACAAGAACTAAATATCTATATGTTGCTCAAACTTATATTGTGGATCCGGTGTAGCTAGTAGCTTCTGGCTCTGAACCTGAACTTAATAAGGTTGGTTGCAATATGAGGGGTATAGGCACTAGCCTTGAATTAGGCCCCTTTAACCAGATACTAGAAAAAGGACACAATCTATGCCAACTATTCAGTTAGCGGGTTGAAGGTTTGAATCATCTATAGCCATGTTTTTGACACCCATTGTTGCGAGAGTTATTAGGGATTAATCCTAAGTCCCACAATTGCAGCATTCATGATTTTTCCTATATAGTTATAGAAAAATTTGGACTGGTCATTTATAAAAGTCGTAAAGTACGTTTTAGTACCACCTCTAGTAAGTACTTTCAGTCACAAACATCACCATGGATTAATTCCAGAGGATCTTTTAAGATTTGAATGGTTACATTTTTAGCTTGAACTTTGATTTCACACTTGGGGGTAGTAGCAATCTACCTTAGGAATTAAATTAAATTCAACTATCCTTTTTCAATGGTTCGATAATTTGCATGTCCTAATCTTCCATACTATATTGTTCCCCAGATTTAATATTCATCATTACAAGGGAAGATTTTTCATTATATATTTAGGTAATACATTCAATTTGAAGAGTCCTCCATCTGCTTAGTATTTTTCTTTCTAGCAAACACATTATCTTTTGGCCATTACAACTTTAGCTTCCACTCCAATTTTATTGCTAAACCACTAATTAAATTTCTCCAAGTAGATGACGCATATAAACCATTATGCAGTATGAAAATCTTCCCAAATGTTGGGAGGGGGGGGGGGGGGGGGGGAAGTCCATTCTATGAAAACATGTGGTCCCATTTTGCTGGTGTTTTCCTTATGTGTTCCTCATTATCAGTGTCTGTGATTAGAAAAGTTGGAAGGGTAAAATCAAAATTGCTGGTATGGCAATACCATATTCATATAATTATGATATTTTGGGTCTAAGATCGAGTCAATCATTGTGTTGAGGTATATGATCATATCTTAATTGCTTGGGTATAAAAAAAAATATAGTTCAACATAGCGGTGTGGAATAAGTTTTCCCATGGACCAGTCGTCGTAAATTTATTGATTTCCAAGGAGGAAAGACAAGAATTAACATCTAAATAGTTAAGAAAATAATAATAAAAAAAGACGCGAAAGTTTTACACCAGAATCATTAATAAATAAAAACAGTCTCTGGATGACTAGTGGACCCTTTGCTCTCGCGGAAGCTTTTACCAATCAATAGAGTCACTAGTTACAGCTGAGACCATAGGGAGTTGACAAAAAGGTAGGAAAGGGGAAATACCTTTTCACTAAAACTAAAGTTGGTTCTAGTCTAGTAAACTTGAACAAAATAAATCGCATGTGGAATTCAAACGTGGGCTTTATCCCACTTTGGCCAAGACAGCAGATTGAAGAAGGGCTTTCTAGCCCCAAAAGTGATTCAAAACAGGTTTTCAAGCCCCCTAAATGGTGTGAGGGATTTATATTATAGCTTTAAACAGTGTCCTAAATAGAGTTTTTAGCGGCCACTTTAGTATAGGAGTAGTAAACCGTTATGTTAACCCGATTCAGAACAGGAAAGGGGGTGAAAGTTGTAGAGGGTTCTTGTGGAACTGGAAATGGGGTAAAGTTGTGGCGGCTTTATCGCCTGCAAACCCACTAAAGCGGCCAAAAATTGGGTTATCACCAAAAGATTTTTTAGAACTCATTAAGTGCAAAAAACATAACCCGCTTTTGAAAAGTATCTCATCTACCACTAATTTCTGTCCTATAAAGGTAAGCATCACTTTGACGTTTATAGTTTATCTCTTCACATTGGATATTTTGAATGTTTTCGAGTTTCAATTTTAAGTATGACATTTGAGTTTCTTTTTATCTTGAGCAATGATGAAGTTTCAAAGAAACTAACCTTTCTTCATTTATGGCTCAAAGTCATCACTTTGATTTAATTATGGTTTAAATAACAGTTTATATCTCTTCATCTCTTTCACTGATTTGAATTTTCTGTTGTTTTAATTTTTAAAGGCATATATAATATATGTATATATAATTTTTTTGTTTGTATTAGTTATGTATATTTATTTATTTAAATATCCATTTCGCTTTAGCGGCCACGAAAGTTGTTGCTTTTCGCTTTAGCGCTTAATGACACCTGCCCGTTATGTTATGCTTTTCGCTATTTAGGAGACTAGCTTTAGCAAAATTTAAGTGCCAATGGAGCTAAACCTTTGAACAATGGAGATTTATTTGGTGGTTCACGACAAAGATAATCATGAATAGAAAACTCCACAAACCTTTGAACTGACACTCTAGCCTCAATAGTTGAGTTGAAAGATCAAGCTCAAAAGGAATCAACTCATGAAGATGAATGAACTACATCTTTATCCCTAAATCATGCTCCGCGGTTGACTTTCGGCTTTGCTATTGGTGTCATGTTGTAAAAAGCTGTGAGCTGTGTGTGAGCCGTGTGCTGCAACTACAGTTTACTAGAGCACTCTCCAGTGCTGAATATATGGCTACATAACATAAGCTTCGATGGAAAACAGAAGATACACGAAATTTCAAATAGTAATATTGTTTAAAATCTTATATATATGGAAACCAGCATGTAGCAGGTAGTGGGTGACTGGCTGTTGTTTCCCCTTTTTCCCCCGAAATTGTTTTCACACTTTAACTGGTTTTACACAGACCCAGACACATTGGTTGTGAGAAAAAGTTAATGGGTGGGTGGGGCCCTCCAATTCTGTCCAGGCTACACACTTTTTTCTTTTTTACTTTTTTGTTATTGTAGAGGTAAATTCCTACATTGTGGTAGCCAGAGGAGGCAATGGTTTAGTCACTCTGGTTTATTACTCGCTTGATCTCTCTCCACGCTCATCGCACCACGGGTTGGCCCGATGCAGCCGCTTCTCACGTGTCTCGGGTGTCGGTTTGGGGCCTCGCCTTCTGGGACAAGGCAGCACTCGCCCCAACACCATCCTTCTCCACGACCGTCTCGGCCATGGGAGCAGAACCTGCCTCTTCCCAGTACACGAGACAATAGTGAGAGTGGAAGGCCGGCTTGGATCCAACAACCAGCTCCAATTGCGGTAGTCGACTCCAATTTTAAAGCAGGCTCCGCACGCTCTCCTCGACCTCCGCTGTAACCGGGATTTCTTTGTGCATGAGTGTCCCTTTGTTCCACGCGGTGGGGACAGCTCCACAGTTTTTTTGCAAGACTGTCTCCCAATTCCCATAAATCCGGATGACGGTATCGCGCCAACCGTTATCACTGTTCGCCAAATTGATGATTAGCTTATCGAAGCTACTCCTTGCGGTGAAGAAGCATTTGCCCTCCTTTGTTCTTCTAATCATGTAGAGGGCGGAGAAGTCCTCGACCGTGCAAGTATCAGGAATGAACCTGTTGCAGAGGGCCTGGAAGCTCAGGACAACACGCCAACCTCCTACCATCAACTGAGAGGAGGGTCATACAATAATGGCGCAGAAGGTCGCGAACGAAGTTCGTCACGGGTAACTTCAGCCTCAAGGCCAACACTTGAGGATGAAGGTATATACCACCAGCCTCGAGGGTCTCTATGTAGTCGCTGTCTGAAGGGCACCACTCCACCTTGACGTTTGACCGCAGTTGAACGCCATACCGTACCAAGTACTCATCCATCTTCTTCTGGCTACTGAGAGTTTTTGGCGTTGGATCGATATCCATGATCGAAATCCATGACAGTCTTGGTGCGATGTTGACCTCTCTTCTCTTTTCCTTCGACTCCGGTCATTTCAGAATAAAGATGATGAGTTAAGTGGAAGATTTGGGGGTAAAGATTGAAAGCAGAAGAAAGACGGCGAAAGAATTCTCCCTCTTCCCCCTTTTTAAATGCTCTGCTCATCGCAATAATGACTGAAAAAAGTGGTTATGTTTCCGCTTTTTACGAAAAATTTGAGCCGTTGCACAAATCCCAACGACTTCAAACAATGGTAGCTAGTACATTGTGCATGCTGATGGGACTGATTAAGAATCTCGCAGACAACCTAGAATGCACATAGATACGCAAAGATCTCCTTGCGTCTCTCTGACTTTCTTCGTCTTGTAGTGGCAGATGAAGGGTCAGCTCGGAAAACAAACTCCCCGACCCTTTTATCCGATAGCAGTGAATGGAAATCCATTCGGGGAACTCGGCTCATTCCCTCCTTCCCAACCAATAACCGCAGGAAAAGCTATTCATGAAATTGGGTCCATTCTCTCTTTCTCGACCAAAGACTTCGAGAAGAAGAGATGGAGGGGCATCTGTAGTGGTTAAAATTATGACCCCTCCAAGATTGCGACACCTGGCAAGTCTAGCAAATCATAGGATCACAAATTCGTTTCATCCAACAGATCTCACCCGACCACCTGACAGTTAGAGCGGTTACTATCACTATGCACGTAGGGCTACAAGTGCGGATCTGGATTTCCATTCTCGCCAGCCAGCACGACCCCTATTATCATGTGCCATTTAAACCGATTATAGCGGGGGCGTTACATAATTACAATCATGGGCATATCTAGAGGCGGAAACCTCGGAGGCCACGACTCAACTCGCTATCCCTCAGCTATAAAAGCCAATCTCTCCTTGGCAGAGGATTGAACCCTATAGAAATGAATCTGTATCAGAGTGCTGAGAACTCCTTGTAATCTCTTTGATTAAGTGGAATCTCTCTATTTGCACTGTGATTTTTCCCCTTTGCGGGTCTTTTTATGTAAATTCTCTGGTGTTTGCGTTGCTTTACTCTCTCCCCTACAAATTGAGTGTAGATAAATCCTCCCGAGAAATTTACCTCTACAGTTGCATTCAGCCCCACAACAAAAGTGAAAGGTCAAGGAGGTGGCCGAGGAAATTTATTCCTGTACCCAAATTCAGTAATAATTTATTCTTTGTATATAGAGAAAATATCTCTATACCCAGAATATGTATTACTTTATTCATATATCTATATAGTTCATTTCCCCTCAACTTTCTTAATATTGAAATACTTTTGTTTAATGCATATTGGTGATATATTCTAAAACTCAACATGTTGACTTGGTATAAATATAAAGCAATTAGTTTTTTTAAAATATATTTTTTAAACACAAAATGTATCCTTTCTGACTTACTCTTAAATTAAATCTGATCTGAAAATCATATTATGGAAAAAAAGTTCATATTATAGGTATGTAAAATGTCAACAATTTTCATGTAAAATTATTCTTTGAAAAAAGTTATATATAAAATCAGAAAATGACTTTACAAAATCAATTTTTTGATATGTTATTTGTCTAAATTTACTTGAAAGTATTGTATATGTTCCACTTTTAAAACTAAATCTGTGAGATATAAATACTAATATTTATCTTTTTACTTCTTATCAAATATTTTTTTCCTTATATTTTTTATGAACATGTGCATTTGCACGTGCCCAACAACGTGCGTCTATGTAAAGCATAGTCCCCAATGCACCCATTTATTTGGGAGAAGGCAATGATGGACACGACGAGAGTGATAGAACTATGAGGCATGTTGCTAACTCTTTTATTTCTGGAGAATTCTCCATGTATACAGTTGGTGGCACATATTTTGATCATCTTAGATGGTATAGATGCAACAAATTATCAAGTCAAACACTATAGAGAAATAGACTTGCAGTATTGTAGAATTGAACAAGTTGGGAGATTATATCCCTAGCAGTTTTGACAGAGTTACTGAGTCAGCTCTGATGCAAATTGGCATTAGGCTCTTGATGCTAAACAATGTTGAAGATATCCAGCAATAAAGGTTAACTAGCTTGATTAGTTGTGGCATAGTTTTCATAATATATAAATGATGTTAAATATTGGGGATCACAATCGCCTTCTATCCAAATAGAGGAGGAAAAACTAGGGTTTGGGAAAATGAACAAAAAAATATGAAAGATGAACAAGTACTTGAAAAAATTTGAGCTTCACACCTCTTGCACAAGATCGGGCTTCATACCCCTTATACAAATTCAAGATCACAAGAACTCAGATTTAAAGAAATTTAACTGAAAATTTTGAATTTATTCATTCCTCCATTCCATTAAGAGGGTCTTTAGGCCTATTTGTAGGCCTTACAAAATCCAGTTCTCAGAATATAAGCGATATGATACTAAATTTTAAAGGGAAAAAACAACTAAAAGCAAAATAAAATAAAACAAAAATACATACCAATAAACTAGAACCAAAGGGATGCAACATGTCGTTTTTTAGTGTAGATTCGCGCAAACGGTGTGATGCTCTCACCATTTCCCTGGGGTTGGAGAAAACTCGACCTTATCGAGTGTAGACCCCTTACACGAAGCATTTCAATCGGGCAATGGTGGTGATCGGGGAACAGACAGTCGTGCATCAAGTCTGAACCAAGATAGTGGAGGTGGATCTTGCTTTCATGATGGTTCAACTGCAGTTGATGGTAGATTTGAAAAGGCACGTGCATCAGAAAGAGTTGAATCTGCTCCATTGATCGAGCTGATACCATGATCTCATGAGATATCCAACTCATCAGTAATGAAAGTAATCCTCATGACTCTAGAAGGACATATACGTTGAGCATGCAATGACCCACAGTTCTGAGTAGGAACCTCTTAGAGTGAATCATAACCATCACATTTTTAACTGTAAATTCCTGCAAAATACTATGTGGATAAGCGACGAATTTGTAGTCATCATTACAAATTGTTAATCTGTCTATGGGTTTTATCGTGTATTTCAGGCAAATGCAATGCAACAAACTCACTAAGTAAAACTCTTATAAATACAAAAATGAGATATATAGGTTTCCTAGGAGGACGTACATCGAACACCTCTAGCATTACTAGGACATAGAAGTCTAAAGAAACTCAGAAAAGAACTGTAAACAATCACTAAAAGAAGAAATAATAGAAGTAACATGACAAACAATAAGAAACCCTAAAGACTCACTAGTATCAACACTAGTAGTAACTATCTCTCGTGCTCAATCTCTTCCTCTATTGTAGGTGTAGAAAGTGAACACCTAACGTCACGTGAGGGTGTACTAGACTCAACTAATGTATCCTGATTGTTGCTAATGCTTTCCTCATGAACATGAATCTCATCAAGTGCGGATGTACTAGACTTTTTAACTCATCAACATCACTAGTAATCTCAAAAGGAATGTGGACATCCTTGACAGTCCTCGAATTATCAATATCTTCAATATGCACAATATCAATATGTAGACTCTTCGAGGGGCACTAGTAATTGTAATGTCCAAATTCTTCACACTTATAACACTTGATCAAGAGGAACTCGTAAGCATGATGTCCATAGTGTCCATATCCCTCACACGTAGAACACTGCTTTCTAGTTTTGAAAGTGGATCTCTTATTTAAAGGTGCTCTAAGAGACAATTCTAGCTCTAAAGCCAAAAGAAATGTCTTTTTGACAGGCTTCATGATATGTAAGATCATCTCTCTTTTGAAATTAAGTCTCAAATCGTTATAAAACATATATATATGATAGGAAGATGGTCTTTCTGAAAGCCACATCTAGACAAACTCCTCAAATTTAAGCCTATACTCAGTAACAGAAAAGTCTCCCTTATGTAGATAAAAATTTCGTCTAAAAATTGGGCACTATAGGAAGAGTGAATAATTTTTTCTTAAAATTTTCCTTCATTTCACCCCACGTCTCTATAGGCCTGGCGCATGTTCTCGCAAGTTGTCTTTCTACGATAGTTCAATAATTCTGAGTTGAATATTTTAGTTTTCGTTTAGCAAACTGGATTCTACACTCATCAGAAAATTCATACAAATAAAAATAGTACTTAATGTGCGCTATCTAATTACAAAAATCATGAGGGGCATGTGTACCATAAAAATCAAGAGGCGCTATGCTACTTTTTCGTTGGACTTTTTTTCTTCTAATAACACGCCAAGCATAATAATTACTCTTTAGTGTGATTTGTGAATTCTGTTTCGTGACCTTAGGGGACGCCTAAATCTCATGCTAAACTAAAACATATCTACAACTTAATTTAGGACAGACTGCAATACAAAAGAATACAAACAAGCGGATGATTATGCAAAATTCTTAAACTCAAATAAAACTAAATGCATGCACTAAATGATGAAAATTATAATTCTAAAACGCTCAATCTCTATATGCAAATCAATGCAATCCTAAATGATAATGTTAATCAACTGACAAATGTGATCAATAAACATCAACAATTTTGCATGATAAACTACAAATAAATACACAACTCCTAGAATTTGCAAGAAATGAAAATTAAAAAATTGAATCAAATTACGATATCACTTGAGGAGATGAGTTCACACTCAAAGATAAGTTCTGTAAAGAGTCTTTAGACGATTCTCCATAATTAACAGCTGAAAATCTTGCACGGAAGTTTTGAAACGATGGATGGGAGCGACTAGACGAAGACTGGCTCGAAAACGGCTCGAATCGAGCTTGAAACGGTTTCTGAGCCAATCCTGCTGAGTTGTGTTCGAGTCGAAACGTACTCAAGACTGAGTCAAGCCTGGTCAACTCAGCTCTGTTTGGCTCAATCAATTCAGCTCTGTTTGGGTCGGTCGGCTCTGCTCCGATTGGCTCGGGTCTGAGCCGTCAGCCGTAGTCTGCTCCGTCAGCCGGGTTGGCGATGTCGGCTCAGGCGGCTCGAGTCGCTGTTGCGGATCAGGCTGGCTAGCAGGTTAGGTCAAGTCTGCATCTGAAGCAGATCCAACCCAACAGAACTTCTTCAGTTGATGTTGAGGTGGTGAATTGGTCCTCGTCGTCGCAAGGAGGAAGATGAGAGATGACGGCGGTGGAGTCGAGGCACGACGATGGCAGCGGTGGGGCTACTACGATGTGGAGGCGCTGTTGTTGATTTATCGGGACATTTTTAAACGAGATGAAGACGCAGAAGGAGAAGACTGACTGGAGACGATTTGGAGATGACTGGGGAGGAGATGAAAAGGAGTTGCAGGCGAGGTCGTGGCGGATGAAAGGTGGCGGCGACAAAACAGAGGAGGGTTGCGGAAGGAGGAGGGAGGGAGATGGTCGGTTGCAGTGGGGCTGCAGGCGAGGGGAAAAGAGGGGTGCAGGCGACGGTGCGGGCGCGACAAGGCGGCCGAGGAGGAGGATGGGGAGGTTGATGGGAGAAGACGAGGAGGCGGCTGGGAGTGGGATCTAGGGCTAGGGTTAGAATTTTGAGTGAGAGGGAGAAGGAAGAAGATGAATAGTTTTTTCCAGCAAGCTAGGATTTGGAGAATGGGCTAGGGTTTGGGAAAAGAGAGAGGTAGGGTTTTGGAGTTTTTTTTTTTTTTTTGGGAAGAATGGATATGAAAAAAATTTGAAGGTGTTTGAAAACTTGAGGCTCTGATATCAAAATGATGTAAAATATTGGGGATCACAAATTCACAATCGCCTTCAATCTAAATAAAAGAGAAAATTAGGGTTTGATAAAATAAACAAAGAAATACGAGAGATAAAGAAGAACTGATTAGATTTGAGCTTCACGCTCTTGCACAAGATTGGGTTTCACACTCATTGCACCAATCTCAAGATCACAAGAACTCAGATCTAAAGAAATTTAACTGAAATTTTTGGATTTATTCATTCTTTCATTCCATTAGAGAGGTCTTGAGGCTTATTTATAAGCTTTACAAAATTCAGCTCTTAGAATACAACCGATATGGTACTAAATTTCAAAGAAAAGAAAACAACTACAATCATAATATAATAAAGGAAAAATACATAATAATAAACTAGAACCAAAGGGATGTAAACACGCCGTCTTCTAGTGTAGACTCGCTCAAGCGGCATGATGCCCTCATCGATAAATATATTAGCCATTATGATCATTCCATTTTTCTGCTCCTTGCTATGATATTTATTACCTATCTAAAGCGTGATGTATTCAGGGACTTATCTAGGCCATTGTAACTGTTGTTTGTCTTATCAGAGATGAAGATATGTAGATTATTGGGGTCATATTGATTATTGTGATACTAGCGGTTATTTCTGATCATCTTAATACTAGTATTTTTTTTTTTCATTAACAATTGGAATTTATAACTGCCTAGCTTGTTAGCATACGGAAGGCTCTGGATGCAAGTTGGCAGTAGGCTCTTGATGCTAAACAATGCTGAAGGTATCCTGCAATAAAGGTTAACGCGCATGATTAGTTGTGGTAGAGTTTTCATAATATATAAATGTATTGGCCATTATGATCATTCACATTTTTCTGCTCCTTGCTATGATATTTATTATCTATCTAAAGCCATAACTCTGGTTTGTACTAATATGATTTATTCAGGGACTTATTTAGACCATTGTAACTGTTGTTTATCTTATCAGACATGAAGATATGTTGATTATTGGGGTCATATTGATTATAGTGATACTTAACTGTTATTTCTGATCATCATAATACTAGTATTTTTTTCTCAATTAACATTTGGAATTTATAACTGCCTAGCTTATTAGCATACAGAATGATTTTTTAGCTTTTAAGTTATTGCCTGCATTCTTAGTTTGTTTTATGTATGCTTGCAGGCCCTTGCAACTGAGATGGGCCCGAACACCCGAGTCAACTGCATAGCTCCGGGATTTGTGCCTACCCATTTTGCAGGTTTCCTCATAAACAATCCTGCCATTGTAAGTATTCTTAGAGACAGTATCTGCATCATTTACAATTTTATGTGCTTTCTGGTGACCTCCGTTTATTTTGCTTTTGTTGACCTATTTTGTGCTTTTTGAATTATAAATGGAGATGCCTTTGTTCCTGTGTGTGATATTCTCCTCATCTTGTTTGCATTTACTTGCATATATAGAATAGAATGGCTGGATGTGATGTTCCCTCGAGCATGGCCATCATTGTTTTAACCCGAGATTATGATTTCCTTTGCACCATGAGAATCTCTAACTTTGCCATCCCATAGGATTCCACAAAAATTCTACATGAGGACCTTTTTATATAGCGGTTGAGTTGAAGGTGACAGACACCTGTGACTTAGATGGTATGAGATTGATCAACTAGCTGGAGGAAAATTGGTTAGGTGTTGGACCATGACATGAATGGTGACAGGTCCAAGGCTTGAGGAGTGCCAATAAAAGGGAAAAATTTCCTCTGGAAAAAGGGTGTGCTCCCACGTGCATTCATGCACTCAAACACGCACGAGCAACACGATGACACCTGCACATGCACACAAACATGCATGAGCAAGTGTGCGCATCCACAGAGAGAGAGAGAGAGAGAGAGAGAGAGAGAGAGAGAGAGAGGTTTAAATGGGTCAGGTTGGATTGGATTATGTAATATCTGAACCCGGACCTGGTAATGAATTCGGATTCAGACTTGGTTCAGGTCAGAACACAAACATGCTTGAGCAAGTGTGCGCATCCACACAGAGAGAGAGAGAGAGAGAGAGAGAGAGAGAGAGAGAGAGAGGTTTAAATGGGTCAGGTTGGATTGGATTATGTAATATCTGAACCCGGACCTGGTAATGAATTCGGATTCAGACTTGGTTCAGGTCAGAACACAACCCCCCGGCCGGGGTCATATTTGGTTCCGACTGTGATTCAGTTTTATGGATATGTGCATTTATCAATTGAAAATTTTATTTTAGGAGATATATCAATTTTATTATATGAAAATTGAAAAAATGCTACTTCTAGGGGAGATATCGATTTTCCTATCAATAACATCAAGTTTATATTCTATAGATTTATCAATCTACTGTAGTGAAATGCATCATAAATAGCCTTAGCATATAAGATCATATTCTGATTTCGTGTTTATTTACAAATTTAGCTTAGCTTTTAGATCCGAACCCTATAACTGTGTGCAATGTGCGATTAGGTTTTCGGGTACCATTTGCAGCCCTTCTATGTGTGTGTGCACGCATGCCAATCAGACCGGGAAATACCTTTTCTTTTCTCTTTTTGTGTGTGTGTGTGTGTGTGTGTGTTATCACGGGCACAGTGTGTCGCCTGGGTCTTCATGCTCTGGGTCTGAATATCGCCACCATTCAGAAAAGTTGATACTTAAGAGGCAGTGGCGTAATGGACAGAGAAAAATGTAGCGATTATAGTAAGTCATCAGAAAGTAATTAAAAAGCTTGTTGACACTTGGATGTAGCTCTTAATAAGAATGTTTGGCAAAGAAGGATGTGGGCAGGGTTCGGTTTTTATGGTTATAATTTTTTGTTACTCTGAACTCTCCAGATTTAAGTTTCTTGGAACACCTGTGCTTGTTGTCCACTGCCTACCCGCAATTTTTAATAAAGACTGATGTGCAATGCTCGTACCCAGGAAAAGACACTCTGAATAATGTGATCCTCTATTTATATTATATTTCAGCTCCATATTCTCTTGTTCCCCAGTCTTTCCCTATGATATGTAGGACACTTCTCCCACACATGTGGACACGGTATGCATGTCCATCTGTGTGTGTCCGACACTTACAATAATATAGACCATTATTTACTTCAATATAATACGCATAAGATGAAGTATTTTATGGCTTTTGACAAAAGTTAACGATATTGTAGTTTATTTTATGAAAATTAAGTTGTTTTGTGTATTAATATTAGCCTAAACATATAATTCTTAATCAAATATGCATATATTCATAAGAAATTTGCATATTTAGCTGTGTCCTCCATGTCTGGATTTTGGACAATTGCCATGTCCGACACCCCTTGTCCGTGTCTTCAAATCATAGGTCTTTCCGTAAATACTCTGTTCCATCATATTAGTCTTTCTGTATGAGTATTGAAAGCCTTTCTGTTGCTGAGTTTTATATATTTCTGAACACAGAGGAAGGAAATGGAACAGAAAACCCTGCTGAAGAGGCTCGGAGCTGCAGAAGACATGGCTGCTACTGCTGCCTTTCTCGCATCTAATGACTCTGCATACATCACAGGAGAAACCATCGTGGTCGCTGGAGGGATGCCTTCAAGACTCTAGGACTCTGTTTGAAACTCTCATGTACCGTCACACCCGGCGATCTCCTGGGTGAAACTGTTGCTGCTGCTGGAAGTATCCCTTCAAGTTACCAGGAATCATGTCATAGCTCTGCACTGTACCTTCACTGTCGTGTTCGTTTTACCTCTTAGAATTCCGACTCGTTTAATCTTAAAACGTAAAACCAGTTTGTAATAATAATAAATGATTCCATTTGACAGTGGAAATGGTTGTTAATCCTGTATTAGTGACTAATGCATCTGAAATCCCTGTGGATTAATCATAGCTTTAAAATATATGGGCAACGTTTTGGCAACAAAAATTATATGCCATTAAAAAAAAAAGGGTCCCTAAATACCTGACACTGTAGTTTTCCCCCCCTCAATTTACTCGACCGCTGACGGAATCTACCGAAGACCTATGGGGAGCAAACCCGTGGCCTGATCGGGGTCACGTCGGGGGAGAAGAAATGTTCATGAGACAGTATTTGAACTGGTGACCGTCAGGAGCATTGTACTCTAACCGACTCAGGCTAACGGTTAAAAAATCACGGGGGACTTGACAGTGTAGTTACCAGCAATAAAAATGCTGGTCTTTACATGTTTGTGTATATCTGAGTTTTGCTACGAATAAGAATTAAAAAAAATATCCAACCCCAATAATCTAATAATTATTTATAAGGTTTAACCCATTTTGTTTAGGCTAAAACATGTTTTGTCCACGCATATAATTGCAATAAAACTATTTGATCATGTTTAAATGTCTACTATTCATAAAAAATAGATGAAGTAAACACGTGAACAAAAAAAGGTATTACTAATTTCTATTTGATTCTTAATTTCTTAATAAATATTAACATATTTGGTACAAGTACAAAATTTGGATAGTTCGAAATTCGAATCAGATAAATTATTGAAATGGGATCTGCAAGTCAATCTTGTAGGATGAAACCCATAGCCACCCCCAAACCTGAGCAATTGAGGGGTGAGAAGTGGGGTTATGGGCACAATCAGAAGCTCAACACCAGACTATAAACTTGTTCACAAAAACCAAAACACTGTAGAAGAAGAAGAAGAAGAAGGAGAAGAAGAAAATACAGAAAGAGAGTAGCTCTAAATAAAGTACAAGGAAAAATTATTCAGATTCCTCAGCTATACAATCTACAATGAAAAGATCCACCAGCTTATCAATCGATGTCAACTCAGCAAACGTTCCACGAGTGAAAGTATGATCATGGAATAAGATGCAGAATATGTACAATCATCTTTTATTCCCATTACAATGCTTACAACCTTCACAGCAACAGAACTTGTAAAGCCAATAGGAACAAGATAGAACTAGACTGAATGTGTGGCACTACCACACCCAGCACATACATCCATCCATCCTCTCTTCTTTAGCATTCTTCAAACCCTTTATATGTACATAAAAAAAAGTACATTACCTCGATCTACCTAAGTAGTTTATTTCTTCCAAAAGGTTAGAAAAAGAATAGTATTTCCCAATATACTTACGACCACGTCACCAGGGTCACCTCCATTTTCTGTCGGTGGATGTGTGAAATGGCTCTACTTCCATCTCCAGAGGCTGGAGAATGAGAGAGTGCAACAGTATTTACACATGACATACCTCCCCTTCAGGTGTTCTATCTCCTATGAGGATGAGACCTTCGACATACATTGGAAAGAAGCATCTCATCCACTGGCAACCGGTTGAAATGACGTCATGCGGTTGATCGATAATGGTTAGATTCTCGTGCTTCCTGAGAATGCCCATCACACTTGCAGAGCCACCCTCTTTGATAAACCTGTGTCATTGTTATAATAAGTTTTAGACCAGTTGGGAGCACTCGGTAATTGGATAGGGAATAAAGTGTATGTTCACACATTTTCTCTTGGAATAGATCAGCAAAGTCAGCAAATAAGGAACGCAGATGAGAGATTGCACATATGCAGTACACCCAATCATCAATAGATAATTTACTAAAAAAGAAAAAAGAACAGGCGAAAAAAAAGAAAAATGCACACACATGCACAGCGAGAGAGAGAGAGAGAGAGAGAGAGAGAGAGAGAGAGAGAGAGAGAGAGACATCCAAAAAAGGAAGAAAGAGAAACACAGTTGATACCCACCAAAACACAAAAATAATAGCATTAAAATGTAATGCAGAGTTAAGTTAAATAGATGACCAATAGTATGTGATGAGTTTCTAGACTGTTGAAGAAGATTGAGTGTCCTTCAGTTGATTGGATGTGATGAATTTGCAACTGAGACAAATGACATTTAGACCTACTACTGCTACTACTACTACTACTGGAAGGAAATGCCAAAAACCACAATTACAACAACAAAGAGGATGAGACATTACAAAAGAAAAAAAGAATTAAAAAAAATGAGCAAAAGGGCGACGCAAGGGAACAAATATTACGCAACATATTGGATATGCTCATTAGTCATTACATACATTGCATGGGCAGTGTTCACCTTGGTAATGTCCAGGTATGTGAAAACATGAAGTAGCTGGCAATGTCAAATAACGCCTGGGTTTGCGGTGTATGCTCAATAATTAACAGGATCTTAGGTAGTTCACAGCATAATTCATGTTATGCAATCACAAGATAATCTTATAGCCTGTCAAAATACACTAGTTATGGTTGAATTGATTAGACTGATCAACTTTAAGTTGATACAGTTTGTGACTCTGATATCAATGCTTGACGTTACAGGAAATGGGGGGCTGTCCACTAGCACTTACCATGGGTACTAGTACTACAGTTTATGCATAGTGGGTGAGCCAATGGCACCCACTGAGATGTGGTTGTGTTTCACACTAACTAAGGTATCATCCACTTTGTGAGAAAAAAGGAATTCATATTAAAGTAGTACTCATGTACAAGAATTTAATTGAATAATTAAATAATGATTCTGGTTTTATTGCTTTAAGGTGACATGTAATATCGACGAGTGCACACTCAGAGATCGGATTTCATTCCAGGTAGGGCTGGCAAAAAAGAAAAGCACCTATAGCACATAATATCTAGGTTGCTTAGAACCGGCTATCCTCGTTAACAATGACCAGTCAAGTTCGATACGTTGCTTCTCTGAAGGTTACTTTTTTGGGCTCCGTTTAAGTACTTAACAGGAGCAGGACTATTACATTTTTTCGGGTAGGGGTAAGGAGGATGTCATGTCCCATCCAAATTAATAGGGTGCAGGTTGCGGGTTAATTTACTCACTCCACATGTTTGGTGGTCGGGGGTGTTCGCATAACTTTTTCCATAATGGCCACTTTACCCTTGTGGTGTAAGGTGCTAGTTACAATGTGTTTGGCAATACCTTAACTATGCCAAAACTCTTGTTCCTAAATTGTTAAACTATGGAGACTACAACTCTCTTGACACTCAAACAAATTACAAAGGGCAATTACATATGAAGGTTATGCCCCAATATTTATACATACATAATTGATTAAATATGGAAAGTCCTAAACAAGAGAATCCTTATCATAACAGTGTTCCTAAACAATGAAAATTTCTAAATAGTCACACGTCACCAAATTTAAATATTAGTATATTCCTTAACATAAATCATATCTAGAATAAGTTACTTATTACACATGTTTGAACTTTGTTTTTCCTCGAGGATGAAGATGGGTGAGGAGGGAGTTACAATGTGTTTGGCAAGGAGTAAGGGAGTTTAGCACTAACTGCCTTAACTATGCCAAAACTTTAGTTTCTAAATTGTTTAACTATGAAGACTACACTTTATACTCAAACGAGCTACAAAGTACAATTAAATATGAAGGTTATGCCCCAATATTTTATATATACATAATCGATTAAATATAGAAAGTCCTAAACAAGAGATTCCTTGTCATAATAGTCTTCCGAACAATGAAATTTCTATGTAGTCAAAAGTCACCTAATTTAAATAGTAGTATATTCCGGAACATAAATCATATTTAGAGTTGCTACTTACATATGTTTAAATTTGCTTTTCCTCAAGGATGAAGATCCTCATAGTCTTATCTTTGAACAGTGTCTACAAAGTGGTTATCTATAGCTTGGATAATCTATAATGGCTGCACAGACATGGACATGGCAACACAATGTGGACATTGCAAGCTGGAAATTATGACACAACATGGGCAGAGGAAAAGGCAGTTATTTAATATATAATAATCTATTATAATTACTGACTAGTCTAAAATAAACTAGAAGTACACATGTAAGGGTAAAAAATACCACCAACACTAAATATTACAAAACAAAATACTAACTACAAAGTACTCTTCATTAGGCTAAGCATTACTTAAAATAACCAAGATGGCATTATTAGGTTCAAAAGAAACAAAAAACATGACTAGAAATCTTTCACTTCTTTCTTCTTTCTGGTGGCAATGACATCAGTCTCATACATATTTTCCCTATTAGTGAAAAGCATTGTCAAAATCTCCAGTTCATCGAGCAAAAGACTTAACTTCTAGAAGGCTGATATATCCGGGTCGAAAGTGTCATCACCAATGCCCTACACTTTTGTCTACTATTTTGAATATTCTTCACTTTTCTAGAAAGAAGGCTATAATTAAAATCATCATACACCAAAATTTCAACAGCTTATGATAGCATCGTGTTCCCTATGCTTGACTGCATGAATTATGTTGATAAATTTCTTTCACAACAAAATAAAGACAAAGAGGATGGTTGCCAAGAAAACTTGGCTTTGAAGCAAAATTATGGAGATACATGAACATAACCACTGTCTTTGGATCCATTGTCTCCCTATCTTCCAATGAGTCAAAAGAAGAAAATTCATTGCAACATCCCTAAAAACTAAAACTTGCAAAATTATAATTCTTTCTAAAAATATCTTCTCAACTACATGTTATTTTCTTGTGACTATAAGGCGGCACACAATTTGGACCTGAATAAAGATATTCTAAATAGATAAAAAATTCAAAACACAGGCATGCCTAGTACAAGAAAGAAAATTAAAGAAAGTGATGATTAAATTAAAATGCAAAAGTACCCGGGACTTGAGTGCCCTAAGCAACGGAGGTGGAGTGTTGCTTTCGCTCTAATAGGACATAAAAATCAAAACCACTATTGCAAAAGAGGAATATTTCTCTTTTTCTTCATGATTGTATATTATCTGTTTCACTTTCTCAATTACACGGTTCTATATCTCATATATCAAGTAATGATAAGTTTATCCATACCAACACCAAATCATCTGTAAGTTTAAACAAGAGCATGTAGTCAAACCTATCTCGCTAATTACCTTTTTATGTAAGGTAAACGAGAGTATGTAGCCGACCTATCACACCAATTACCTTTTGAGATAACACACTTTTGAGTGTCTTCCCATTATGTACACGCGTTATTGGCACATGTGATGCAAAGTGTTACAAAGGACAATCAATATCTTGATAGAAAGAATTTTAGATGAAAAAATAATTCAGATAAAAGTAAGATGTTAAATATTTAATTTATTTTCCCAAAAAAAAAGATTAATTATGGAAAACACCCATGTACTATAGGGTTATTACACCAAACACCTCCATATTGTGAAAACTTACGTACAACCCACTCGGGTTTTGAAACTGTTAGTTTTCCTGTTAAAGAGGCACGTGACATGCACATGCCCTCTTAATTAATCAAAATTAATCTCTTTTTACTTAATCTTAAAATTTAATAGAATTTTCATAATTAATTGTATTTTCCATAATTAATCGTAATTAACCAATCAATCGATCATCTCTCTCCTCCACAGCCGCTCTTCTCCCTCCACCACCGCCTTTCTTATCTCCACTGCCCCTGGAGGGAGAGAGGAGGCCCGACCTCCCCTCCTGCTTCTCCTCCTCCTCGCCGCCAGATCCGGCGGCGAGGAGGAAGAGGGAGGGGCTCCTCTCCCCTTCCCCCTCCTCCACCCTTCTCCCGCCAGATCCGCCGGCGAGGAAGAGAATTTGAACTTGTTTTGCTTGCAGATAAATGGAATCTCACAAGCCTTATTAAATGATAAGCATGTTAAGGAATTGAAAGCCATGACATACCGGCCATCTAGAATCCGGTCCACATCCTTCCATCCTGATTCTGACATTATCCCTCCCCCTTCTAATGAATCTTTCTTGCTAGAAATTTCTGATACAAAGCATAGTAAAAGGGTTATTATCCATTTTCGGGTCCACTGTCAGCCTCCTCTCCCTCCTTCTTGCCGCTGGATCCGACAGCGAGGAGGGGGGAGGGGAGAGGAGCCCCTCCCTCCCTCCTCGCCGTCGGATCAACGACGAGGAGGGAGGCGGCGGCGGAGGTGGAGGGGACGAGGGGTCTGGTGGAGGAGGTTGGTATGGAAGGGGGCTGGTGTTGGGGGGGGAGGAGGGGGCACGTGACATGCACGTGCCCCATTAAGGCAATAAAGAAAAAAAAATATTTGCTTAATTGGATGGCACGTGACATGCATGTGACCCGTTTGACAGCAACACTCACGGCGTCAGACCCAGGGAGGTAACACGTAAGTTTTTTGTAGTATAGGGGCGTATGGTGTAACAACCCCCATAATATAGGGGTGTTTTCATAATTTACCCAAAAAAATATAATTATTAATTGAGTAGTCAATCATTTAAATAAATAATTGAATAATATAATAAATATGGCATGAAAACAATTGAAAGCTATTAAAAAATAGACCTACATAATAACATTTAATGAGAGTAATATAAAGTATGGTATTAGTGTAAACAGTGAAGGTTGAAAGTATAGAGAGAGGAGAAGAGAGAGAAGAAAGATGAAAAGAAAATTGTATTATTATTGATGTGTGTAATGCCCCAAATATATAGGCATACATAATAAGAAAATATATAATCCTAAAAAGACTAGGATAATACATAATATTCAACTTGGAATAGGAAACCAAACTAAAATAGAAAATCAAAATAAAAAAACAAAATAAAGAGAAATCCTAGTAGAAGTAGTAGTCTTATTTCTACTCTAACACCCTCTCAAGCTGGAGCATATGATCAAACATACTCATCTTACTACATAAAATAGAAATACCACCACAGCCACCAACGCCAGTCGACACATGATCTCACAACAAATCACAACCAACAACAAACAACCAACTGAGATATATACAGACCTTAAATCTCCCAATGAACGAACAACGAATAACAAAATCCACAACAATGAACCACGAACAAGGACGAACCACGAACGAACCACGAAAGATCACGCAATGATCATCTAATGACGAACCACCATGGCCACCACCATGACCACCAGCACGACCACCTCCTCGACCGCCACAACAACCACCATCTCTGCCACCACGAATCATGAACAAACAATAACGAACTACGAACGAACCACGACGAACCACGAACGATCACAACGATCATCTAATGACGAACCACCATGGCCCCCACCATGACCACCATCACGATCACCTCCTCGACCGCCACCATGGCCACCATCTCTACCACCATAAGCACAAACAAACATCTTGTCCATCCCCGTCGAACTTAGCGAGGAGTTCGATCAGCGGGATGGAAGGAATATGCAATACGTTCAAGTTGATCTGATATCAAGTGAAATTTGAAAGTATAGAGAGAGAAGAGAAGAAAGATGAAAGATGAAGAGAAAATTGTATTATGATTGATGTGGGCAATGCTCTAAATATATAGGCATCACAATTACATGATAAGAAAATCTCAAATCCTAATATGACTAGGATATACAATGTTCAACTTGAGTAGGAAATCAAAATAAGAAACCAAACCAAAATAGAAAACCAAATTAAAGAAATATCCTAATAGAAAGAGAAATCCTATCTCTACTCTAACATAAAATAACTTAACTTTTTTATTTGTTGAGGGAGATATGAGAGTGGACCGTGAGGCAACTATTAAGGACTCAAAAGTTTGCATTAAAATAGTAGATTAGGATAACCATTTATCATAAATTACCAAAGATGGGTGACCTTATTTAATGAGTTTAATCTCTTAAGCTTATGAATCATTGATGGAAATCATGTATCAAAAACCAACTTCAAAGAAACAAACTCATTAGCAATTGTTAATCCAATAAATAATTCACAACAAACTATTAATGAAATTTGCATCTTCAACAAATCTCTATGATCCAATTATATTCTCATATGTCTAAGTTCTCACCATATTCTTTGTAGAACAAGTATCTTTCAAATGTCAGATTCTAAGAGTGCACTACATATGGAGTCTGATAATGCCCGAACATGTAAAGCGACGGGACCCTACGTATGGATATTTAGGAAAATGTCCACATATATTATGGACATTGTTTAAGTGCCTACTAAACATCTTACATTGAAGGATATTTGTGCCCTTAAGAATATTGTGGAGAATTCAAAAAATGTGGAGAATTCAAAATATATGAAGAACCGTAAGTGGATTATGGTCACCAAACATACAAGCTTCTTTAAGAACTTTATTGTCAACCATTCTATTAAATCAGCAATGTCCAATGAGTTAAAATTAGAAAATGAGTTTGTTTCCTTGAAGTTGTTATCAATGACCAAAACAAGATTATCGTCAGATTGTTAAGTTCAAGAGACTAAAACTCATTCAATGAGGCATCCAATATTTGATGACTTGTAATAAATGGTCTCCCTACAATAAATATGATCTAGGAAAGAAAATCCTTGTGAAAATATTTATCTTGGAAAATGATTGGTAGAATAAGGTTAGCTACATAATTTCTTTTACATCTATTTTTGATTTGTTGAGGATTGCCAACAGAGATAAACTTTGCTTCACTGCATAAATGAGTTTGAGGGACTGTGACTGAGATAGTGAAAGAAATCACAGATAAGCATGAAAAGAAAAGAGAGGAAGAGATATCCCCATAGTTTAAAGTGGTGTTTAATAAAGTTATGCATCTTAGGGCAAAAGCAATATTACATCCACTTCATTGTATGCCTACTAATTGCATGGAAAGTAATTTTGCATTTTGGTTTAGCCATCGATTTCTTTCCTTGATTTTCATTAACGAACAACTTAACCCCAATGTTCTAAACTCTCGTCTATGTATTACTCTAAAAATGGCCTAGTTTGGGTCTAAATCGTGTGCTGTCTTATGGAGATCCAGTGATTGCACAAGAAAAGAACAAAATACTACAGAATATAAATGATGATTTTACAAGTGTGAAGGAAGAATTGTCTAAACTTTTAGGATGTTTCAACGGAGTTTGCATTTTTTTTAATTTATTACAGTGTTCTAAATAGCATTTTTAGCGGCCATTTTAGTGTTGCGGAAATAAACCGATACGTTTTAACCCGATGTAGTAAAAGTTATAGTGACCGTTTTAGCGGCCGCGATGCTAAAAGCGGACTTTTTTTACCCAAACAAGCGGTCAAAATGGGTTATCATCAAAGGATCCTCTTAAAACCCGTTAAGTTCCAAAAAAACTCGACTTGCTTTAAGAAATTATCTCACCTACCACCGATTTGTATCTTAAAAAGGCAAGAACCTCTCTCTCTCTCTCATAGCGATGTCGAGTAACGGTGGGAGAAGCAATAGAGCGACGGACAATCAACGCGAATGAGACAACTTCTTCTCTGTTGTTAGCTACAACAATGTTAGTTTTTTTTCTTTTCACAAATTCTTTTTCATGTATGCTTTCCAAATTTTTTTCAAAGTGATTATTTATTTGATGAAAAATCTCTTGGATTCTCTTTTTTATATGGGATTTTTGAATGTTTTCAACTTTCGACTTTCAATTTTTAAGTATGATGTTTGGGTTTTTTTTATCTCGAGCAATGTGTGAAGCTTCGAAGAAATTATTCCCACCCATGGCTTATAAATCATCACTTTAATTCAATTATGGTTTAAATGACACTTTATATCTCTTTCGCTAATCTGAATTTTCTATTTTTTTAATTTTGTTAAAGGCGCACACAAACACACACACACATATAGTGGTTACTGTACATCAGCCGACAGCTGAGAGAGTTTCTCAGCCGGTGGGACGTGACAACATAATAACCACGAATTTGACATTGATTTTGGCGGACAAAAACCAAAAAATTCCCGCCCGAGTTAGTATCAGTCACTTCAACAATCGCTTTGACGAAAATACTCTCCCTCACAACTTTTTACTGTATGTAAAACCGTTCCTTTCAAAAAAATTTATAGATCTGAAATTATCAGTTGATCAATCCGAAAATTTAGTGCTATTGTTTTCCAAAATTTCTGATTATTTTCGTTCAAAAATTAGTTTTTTTTTTAAAAAATATCTGCTAAAGATGGCGCCAAAGAAATCATCCGCGGAAAAAGGGAAACCCAGAAATTTATTTTTAGGGTTCGTAAATTTTAATAGTTATATTTTTTTCAGTTTTGATTCCCTTTTTACTTTTTTTCAGAAATATTCCTATTTTAACTTAACTTACATTAAAAGTGTCTGATGAACTGTATTTTTACAAATTTTTTTTGATTTTTTTATAATTTTCAAGATTCTTGGTTTTTAAAAAAAATAGTTAAATATTTTTTTTTAAAACTTGCGACCATGGTCGCAAATAAGAGAAAAATTCGCAAACTTGCGACCATGATTCGCTTTTAAATTTTTAAATTTTTTAACACAGCGACCAAGGTCAAAAGTTTTTTTCATTCCCTTTTATGTCGACTTGGGTCGCAGTTATCTGAATTAGCGCCTTAGGTTTATGCGACCTTGGTCGCAGACTTTTAAAAATTATTTGTTTTAAAAATTATTCACTTCCGTTTTTTTAAAGATTTTTTTACTAAAACTCTGTGACTGATGTCGCAGTGTTGTCGTTCGTTTTCTCCTTTTTGGGGGTATAGTCGCAGTCTGTTAACTAAGTTAGCCTGATTGAATATTGTGACTCTGATCGCAGTATGATGATACAAAGGCCCCTTCATGGAAATTATGTGGGTTAATTACAAAATTGCAGTGCGACTTTGGTCGCAATGTATTATATTCTACTAAATTAGATTAATTGGACACTGATATATTACACTGCGACCTTGGTCGCTGTATGAAGAAACAAAGAATATCATTGGTAAATTATTTTGTTTAATTAGAAAATTACGACCGAAGTCGCAGTGTAATATATCAGTACGATCTTGATCGTAGTGTATTATAGTTTATTAAAGACTATTGCGACCAAGATCGCAGTTTTTTTCTTTTTAACTTTTATATAAAGGTACTGTGACCTGATTTTTATACTAATATTTTTAATGTTTCTGCATCTATAGGTAAGTAAGAACTGAAGGTTCGTCTTATGACATCGATCCTAAAACCTATGTGCGAATTCATAAGAAAATTCAAAAAGCACATTCAGGCCGATTTTGTAGATGCGATGAAGGAGACCCCGTTTGGCCCAATATTCATGGTCTTCTACAATGAGGAGTTTGGTACTGAATAAAGTCTAAAATCAAACATTAGTGTGCTGAAAATTGTAGACCAGTATGATAGGGATTAAAGGACCTTTATAATTGGGGGTAAATAAATTGAGTTAACAGTGGATGATGTTGCTCTTACTTTTGGTCTACCTGTCAATGAGGCGGATTTTATTATGAATAACACCTGTACAATGAAGGACGGGGGGTTATAAAATATTATTTCCCTAATATAAAGAAGATTACGAAAGTATCCATAGAAGAAGCTTTATATGATCTTCTGGTCAAGGAAAAGAAGGAAGACTGAATTAGATGTGATCAAGAATGAACAGCTTGAGCAGCAAGTGACTTTAAATGAAATTATAAGAGACAGACAAAGACTTGCAGCTCAAGACTTTACAACAATAATCATCCTATATATGTTGGCCACTCTATTCTTTTCTAACAGTAAATGCAAGGTGCCGTGTTATATTGTGGAACAAATTGCCAATATGCAGCTGATGAAGACAATATGCTGGGCTAAAGTTGTTTGGCAATTCCTGATTGAGTCAATGGACATCTTCAGGCACACCACATTTGAGCTGCAAAGATGCTCCGTACAAATTATTGTAAGTATGAATATCATAGTTGACAAATATTGTTGTTGCTTATATATTAACAATGTTTATGTAAACTAATGTAATAATATATTTTGCAGTATTGGCTTTATGAAAGGTCTGCTATTTTTGAGCCGATGTCTATTTTGGAGGACAAAATCCCACGGGCAGTAAGATGAGACCTCCAAAACATTAGCAGAGCTCTGGCTGAAATTGATCTAAATGATGTTGACGCGGATATGATAAGTTTTTACTAGTTAGCGACCATATATTGTTTATTATAATTTTATACATTTAAATGGAGTGCGACCATTGTCGTGTTCCTTGATTAAAGTTCAATGGTGTGCGATCACGGTCGCAGTTTCTTGATAACTCGTTATAAATAAACTGCGACCATAGTCGCAGTTATATTTATTTCATTGATTTGTACTGCGACTATGGTCGCAATACGGATTTACTTGTCTGATTTAATATTTATGACTGCGACCAAGATCGCAGATTACTTGATAGCTATTCTAGTAAAAATTTCATTCATCTGCGATATAACTATAAGATTTGTCTAAGATCTCAGTTTATTTTTTTTCAGATTTTTTGTCGAATGACTAACATTTCAAGTGATGAAAAAATATGATTGGCCTTCCTGTTATAGAAGAAGAAAATATAAATATTGAAGCTAACATCCCAGCGAAAACAGAACCAGAGCCTGTCAAAATAGTTGAGGAACCAACGCGTGAACAAGAACCAACTATTACAGGTTATTTGCCAGCACCACGGGATGAACAAGTTGAAGAAATAGAATCTTTGAGGAATGAAAATCAGTACTTGAGAGCATATGTTTATGAGCTAGTAAGAAAAAAATGAAAAACTGGAGACTGAGAAAACTCTCAAGGCTGAATTAAAGGAAAAAAGAAGAGAGAGGAGAGAAGAGAAAATTTAAAAAGCAGTAAAGAAAATTAAAAGTGAAAGAAGAAGAAGAGCTGCTGAGAGCAGACACTGCTGCGGAGGAGGGGAAGAGGAGGAAAGAAGAGGAGAAGAGGAGAAAGGAAGAAGAGGAGGAGAAGAAGAGGCAGTTGAAGGCGAAGGAGGAGAAAATTCATAAAATTCTAGAGGAGAAGAGGAAGAAAGAGCGGGAAGAGAAGGAGGAGAGGATGAAAGAAAAGGAGAGGAGGAGGAAGGAGGAAGAGGAGAAGAAGCAGAAAAGGATGAGGGAACAGATGGAGAAGCAGGCAAAAGAGCAGAAGAAAAAGGAAGAGGAGGATTTCAAGCGTTCTGAATTTGAAGTAAGTAGTGCTAGGGAAGATTTCCACTTTTTCTTTAATTTAACTCAACAGATATTTGAAATCCAAAAAGACAAAGCTTTTGAAGAAAATATTTAAGAAGATACTCCGGCTCAGAAGCAAGTATTAAAGGAAAAGTTTTGAATTACTCTAAAAGAACGATCGAAAGGGGAGTCAAAGAACGCAAGCGCACTGAAAGAGATCGCGATGACTCCGACTTCGTTTATCCATAACAAAAAAAGAAAATTAATGAAGATCCTCTTTCACAGCCTGCAGCTCAGACTTCTGCCACTAGTTTCGGCAACGAACAGATTTCAAACACTCAGCCAAAAATCAGGGAATTGACTGAAACCACTGCATACAGAATTCTGCAGCCACATCAACAAGCTCTCATCAAAAATTTCTTGGACAAAACCTCCTCTGAGTAAATTAATTAATTTTATTTAAAATTACATAAAAAATATAAGATATTTATATTAAAACAATCTAATTATTAATTTTTTTATGTTTTTCTTACAGTTCTACTGCATATCAGAATACTGATAATGGAATAATGGCTGCAAAAAAGGACATTGAGGACCTGATGTTCAGTAGAGATTTAGATGCCAATATAATTCATTTCTACATGAAGCATCTAGAGAGGAAAGGAGGATTAAAAAGTATATTCTTTCGAAGCGAAGTTTGAGTAAACATCTATTTTCTCATTTATAGTTAATTAAAACATCAAATTTCTAATTAATATAGTACTTTCAAATTTTGATGGTTAAAAATTTTATTAGTCGCTTTTACTGCTGATAAGGCATAATGATTTGTCTGCGACCTTGGTCGCAGTCCGGTCAGTTACCAAGTAATCTTAAAAATTAAGCTGAATATTGTCAGTTGGACCTTGGTCTCAGTTTCACTTGCTAAGTAGTCTTAAAAAGAAACTGAATAATGCTGCTTGCGATCTTGGTCGCAGTCGCAGTTGCTAAGTAAACCTTAAAAATTACTCCTGAATATTGATGAAGGCGATCTAGGTCGCAGCCAAAAATATAATTAACAATAACCACAATGCGACCTTGGTCGCAGTCATATTTTTTAAGCATAATCATTCAAACTACTACCAAATTAGCAATTAAAATATAAGATTTGTTTTTCATGACGTTTTTGATATTTTGATTGCATTTAATTATTAAATATAAAAAAATTGAATTTATTTTGATTTTTACAGCACAGTGTTGTATCTAAAAATAGAGATCTGGAAGATTATTTTATCAATCAGTTGTTGAAAAACTGGACAAGTGATGTGCAATACATGTTCTTTCCGATCAATCACAAGCACAGTGTCAAGGAAGCTGGATTTCACTGGACCTTGTTGGTATTTGATTGCCAAACACAAGAGTGAATTTTTTACAACTCTTTGGTCCCAGCGGAAAAATCAAGTAATATATTAAAACTTTATCAAACAGATGCAAGAACAATGGTGAGTTGATTTTAATCTTGCAATTACTGAATATTTGCATTTAATTTGATTAAATTGATATTTTTTCTATTGACATTGAAGAAAAAAAGATTATTACAAATTTTTGAAATACAATAAAAAGATAAAAAACATATATAAAATATGCAAGATGTCCCCAACAAGCAAACAAGAATTTTTTTCTTGTGACATTTAACCAACATATTTTCTGCTTATTTTGAGTACAAAAATCTAATCTCATGTAATGATTTTCCTGTACATTTTCAGTGTTGATTGCACTGTATATGTATGTAAGTACATCGAAAGTATAGCATTTGGTACTCCATCAACAGTTGATATTGTGACAGCGGCCACTGTACAGATAATAAGAAGCGAACTTGCATACATGTTACTCGCAGACGAAGAGAAAAGTTGGGATGAAGAAACATAATTTATAAGAAGGATGATATTTGAAGATTGAAAATTGACTTAATTTTTTATTATAATATTGTTAATTCATTCATATACATCATTTTTTATTATAAATGTATTCTATTTGTAAAGCAGCTCTGTTGGCTTTATTAATGTAATTTGTATAAATTTTTATTCATTTGCTATATAATCTACTGAGATTTCCTTATTTCCATTCTATAGATGTAACAAAGTGCATGTTACTTAGGTCGCAGTAATATTAGAAACAAATAATGAGTTCAGAATTTGTACTGCGATCAAACTCGCAGTCATGAACTGGGAAGTTGTATCGACTGCTTATAATGCGACAATAGTCGCAGTATGCATAATTTCATCTATAAAAAATGTATCGATTTATTAGCAGTCTATTAATGTAATTAAGACAGCGATCGCGGTCGCAGTTAATGAATCATATTTCAGATCGCACTGCGACCATGGTCGCATTGCCTAATTCGGAACTCCAAAGTTTTTATACACATAACGATATATATTTTAAATTTTATTAAAATAATTAAATTAATGAAAAGTAAACATGATCCTTCCTGTCTTTTTCTACCGTAAGAAACTAAAATAATAATAGTCTTATCGTATTCAAAGTAAAAAGTAACTGCATGTAAAAATATATTAACTTTTTACCTGTTTTCGAAAACTAAACAGTCACCTGGAAAGTATACACTTTTTGAAAAAATGAAGATAATAAATTTACGCCATGTTCACGTCGTTTCAGAGCATAACCTTTTAGAACTTCTGGGTTATTTATATATAAGGGTGTCTATTATAGGATAACAAACAGACTAAATTACATTTCTGAAATTCGTCTATTTCAATTTTCAGAAAAAGATTCAAAAATATCTTCTCCATCTTCACCAGAAAGAAGTCAATCATCTAATGATGATTGGATGTATAGTTCCGAATCGTTCCCTCACTACGGGTCAGAGGATGAGCTTGATACAGACGACCCGTTCTGAGAGTTTATTGATGAACCAAAATACTGCTATGAAGAGGAAGAAAGCGAAAAGGAGAGTGGGGGTAATGAGGAGGAAGAGGAGGAAAGTGATACGGAAGACGAACACAGTCATAATATGGATGACGAATCTGATTATGATGGTGATGACGAGGACGACTGATTAATACTTTTAAATATGTATTTTGTTTTTTATAAATATTTAAGCCTTTTCATAATGTTAATTGTGTTAATTATAAATATTTTTGACTTAATTTTAGTTTTACTGGTGGCACTTTTTCACTAATTTTATTCTTATGGTTGTTGGAACATGGAACTATGGTGGCAAATTTTAATGGACTATGTCGAACTTACATGTCAATAATGTGATCTAATCTCTTAGCCAGAAAAATGTTAAAATTAAATAAAATGGGATACACTGCGACTATTGTCGCAGTCACAAAAAAAATAATATCAGCGGCCAAGATAAATAAATGGCTAATTTAAGATTATAATCTAAACTGCGACCAATGTCACAGTGTAAAATTGAAAAGGTCCAATTTTCACAATATATAATTTAATTATAACAATATCTCAGCATATTAAACTGGTAACATAATTAAAGAACTTAATGTAATATTTCATTCAAACTTGAGAATTAAACAATCCAACTTTCCCGTAAAATTTAAATTGTGACTCTGGTCGCAGTTATGGAAATACACTGCTCTTTCTGTAACTGTTGTAAATGGCGACAAAGTCGATGTCAAATAGTGAAATATGAACTGCGACCCTGGTCGCAGTCTATGTACAGTGAATTAAAACACAACATATACGGCAAAATTGTCGCAACAGATTTTTAAAGAAATATTTTAACTATATTCAAATGTTATTATAATAACAAGAGACGGTGGACACTTGAAAAGCAACATAAATTTTCCCGTGAAATGATAAACTACGACTGCGGTCGCAGTTATGAAATACACTTCTTATTGTAAATCTTATATTTGCGACCAAAGTCGCTGTCAAATATAGTCAAATATGATCTGCGACCCTAATCGCAGTCTATGTTCAATGAACTAAAAAGTAAAATATATAGGCCAACATTATCGCAGTGAAATTTTAAAGTACAACAACTTACAAAAGAACAGTAGATGGAGATAGCTTACGACTGCAACCAGAATTGGTAGGGGAAGTAGACTACTCCGACGTCAACATTAAAATAAAAAAGAAGAAAAACTTGATCCGGAAATCGCTATTTTCAGAAACAACTTTATGGCAGGAAAAGGAAAACCTAAATTTGACAACGAGCGGTAAAAGAAATAGGGGAAAAAATAATAATAAACAATAGCGGGACAACTACCTTTTACCAAGGGGCATTTAGTAATTTAACTTATTCCAATAAGCGGGCCGCAACTTACTGGTGTGGCAAATATTATGCCACGTCACCGTAGGCTGAGAGAGACTCTCAGCTATCGGCTGATATACATATTTCTGATATATATATATATATATGTTACTTATGTATATTAGTTTTTTATTTAAGTACCCATCTCGCTTTAGTGGGGCGCTTTTCGCTTTAGTGCTACGCTACATTCCTTCGCTACGCTACATTTTCCGTTATTTAGAACATTGATTACAACATAGGTGGAAAGTGGATCCAAAGGACTGGCCATTTGGAGCCTTGAAGCTTTTCTTCAAAGTGTAGCCTTGAAGCTTCTTAGACAACCATCCTCTTTATCTTTTTGTGAGAACAATCAATCTATATGTTCATGCTCAAGCATAAGTACCAAGATGCCACCCAAGTTGAAGATTTGGTGTACGTTCCTTCTATCGCCTTCTTACCACTAAAAGTGAAGTACATTCAAAAGGAAAAACAAAACAGTGAGACATTAGGGGTGATGTTTATGATTCTGTAGAAGATAAATCTTCTAGAAGTTGTTAATCTTTCGCTTAAGGACTAGAGACAGAGACAATACCTTCACGGATAGGGAGCATATAGATGAACCTTGTCATCGCCAAAAAAAAAGAAGTGAGTTCTATAATTGTGTTTTCTATTGTGTAATGATGTCATCTTCGTTATATCATGTAACATCTTGAATCTAATAAAGACTGAATTGTTAATATTTTGTTCTATAATATTTAATGTTTGATTTTAGTGATATTTTGACATATAGTATTCTCTTCTCATATGTATACTTTTAATTGAAAAATCAGTAACTGTAAATTAAATATAATGTTACTAATTATAGTAAATAACTGTTATCTCCCTTGACATGTGGTATCCTATTTTTTTCCAAGGTCATCCTATGTTTGCATTCTGTCTTGTCACTGTCCATTCATTTATCAGTCACAAATAAGCAAATCCCCCAGTCAAATTACATAAATGGGTAGAACGCTCTTGCAAATATCGTGTAACTTATCAAGATGCAGCATAAGGATCACAATAAGTGCGCAGATTTGTGCATTGATACAAAAAGTGGATTTCTTTATTAGTTTCATTAGTGTAAAATCTCAGTGTTAGTATCGCTATTGGCCAGTGGTGTTTAGTATCAATATCGTCAATATTGGCTGAGAATATCAGGCAATAGTAAAGGGTTATACCCAAAAACCTGATACGATATTGCCGACATATATCAGGATCGATTGATACTTCAGATCATGATTAGTTTAATTTTCAACATAATCAATCTAACAAAAGATTTTGGAAATGTTAATTGGAGACTGACCTTACTCTGGCTAGAAACCGAGTCAAAAATGCCCAGCTAAAAAATTGGCTGGATGGTTTCTTAGTAGGGTTGTTCATGGGTCAGGCTTAAATCTGAACCCGCCCTAAACCCACCCAAACTTTCAGGTTTTATACCAGTCTACCCGCCCAAACCCTATTGGACGGGTTTTCATTTTCTTCAAAACCCGCCAGAACTGAAGCCCAACCTGCCCGAACCGCCCGTTTTTAATATATACTGACTTGATTTTAAACCCATTTAACTAAATATTTATACATTTGCACATGTTGATATATGTATTTATGCATTTTACGTATATATGTGCATATGTATACACATAATAATACATAATTTTTGCATATATACATTTATATTTATACACATATGTATCTATATATATATATGTGTGTGTGTGTGTATGTTTAAGTGTCAGTTTACATACCAAATCATTAGTTTAACTTGTCAAAACCCGCCCAAACCCGATGGGCGGGTTTTCATTTTCTTCAAAACCCGCCCAACCCGACCTTTGAACACCCCTAGTTCTTATCATGTAGGGTTGATTTGCAATATAAGACTGCCCTAAGTGTTACTCAATATACACAACCAAATATTGAGGGTGCTAAGGCATATTGTTTTGTCAGATTAAATGGTTAGTTTGCAATATAAGATTGTTCAAAGTAAAACTCAACAAACAATCAACTATTGAGGGGCAACATTAATGCAAGCAAGTTATCATCATTGTGTGGTGTTGTCTTGGAAACAAAATTTCCTTCTTACCCTTCTTCAAGGCGCATTACACGGCCATCACCGAAAGATTATGATCTATCAGCCAGCTTAAAAAAGTGGGAGTCAGCTCTCTGTTTTTCTTGGTCATATCTACGATAGTTGCAGGTTTGACAAAAGAAACAACTCTGGCTCCATTTCCTGCCCTCACCAGAAATCTTGTCCCAGAATTTGGATCAGATATATAAAAATCTGATACGTGTTTCTGTCACATAAGCAAGATACGTGTTATTAAGAGATGATACTTGTTAGCGGAAGCTGTTAAATGTTTAACATGTGTAACCATCAGTACAGAATGTAATAGTGGCATCTAGTTACTCACCCACTCAAGCTATGAACTTTGTCTAGCAATTAAAATCTAATGGCAGTAAAGCAGGAAAAAAGAAGGTTCATGATTGGGCTAGTAAATAACAATTTAAAAAAAGAATAATAAAACAAGTAATTGCCAAGTGTCTGAGGCCACGAAAGGTAAAACAGGTCCGGCACCAATGCACATCATCAGGCCACTTGAGTTGACACACAGAAAAGCAGTTAGGCAAGGCAGGGTCTTGATGCAAGCTGTGGTTAATAACAATAACAGAGACTGATATTCTCGTACCTCTAAAAAGTATCTGGCAGATGATTAGACAGATCATGTTCCAAGTTGCAATTAAGCGAATGAGCGTCCTATTTTCGCTTTTAGCATTGATGAAATTTAGGTCACCATCACGGTTAAATCATTACAATGACAATATCAACAAATCTTTATCTCAAAACTTCAGGTTTGCCTGCATGAGTCCTTTTTCCTCCATTCAGATCTGTTGAGGACTATCATCATTAAATCATTAGATATTAAATGCTATACTAGTTTAGTTGTTCTGCTGAACATTTTCCTTGTGCATACAGTTAAGATGCCAGGACACATGTCGTAATTTGTGACAAGGCCCTAGTGAGATCATACATTCAGCATTTCTTCCACAATTCATCATTCAAGCCAAGACCTAGCCGACTAAAGATACAGGTATAGCTTGCATGCTGCAGATTGTGACAGTTGAATGTGGTACAAACTTTCTTTTCTTCATTATAACAACCCGATCTGTGTCCCTCTTCTTCTTTTTTTGTTCGCGCATCAGAAAGAGGGGGATCCGTTAGATGGTTGGGAAGAGGTATCAATGCATATCTACACAACCCCCGTAAAGTGTAATTCAGGATATCTAAATAGATTAGGATATTAAATTTCCATCCTTAGCTTTTTATCTAAGAATTTGAGTTCGATCAAGCTTAGAATAGTAATATAAATTATTTGAAGTTATCTATTAAAATAAGATAATGATATCTTTTTGTTCACAATTTGATTTTGGTAGGATTTTGTCTTTATTTAGGATTTAAGTTGGATGAGGAATTTGTGTTTTGGTTGAAAAAAGAATCCAGATTATACTATAAATAATCTTATTTTGCACTCAGTGTTTGAGTTTGCTTAATGACTATGAGGGTCATGTTTCCTAATTTATTTCTTTGGTCTCTCTTTTCCTTCTTTCTTCCTCAAAATTCTTTTCCAAGTGCTTTGCTTTATTTTGATATCAGAGCAAGAAGTTGAAAGCTGAAGCATGTTCTGCAACTTGATTTTATTCCACAATCCAAGAGGTGTAGCAATTGAATCACCCTTGAAAGTTTGAGATTGAGAAGAATTCCAATGTCATCACACATCCAGAAGTTCATATTGATTCTGTGCTTCATACATGTCATTGCCTCACTCCATCCGGTTCTCAGTATTATTGCGCTAGTAGTGTTCTAAAATACAGTTTCATTATGTGTCCGTTCCAACAACACATAGCGCATAACAAGTTTATTCACTGATTAAATAGATTATGTGGAATTACATGAAAATGAAGTTCTAGTATATAATTATACACACACTCACTCACACTCTGTAAATGTTGAAAGTGCCTAAAAAATCATCATAAAACTGGAAAAACATTATAAACTGTATAAAAAGTTTCTAAAAATGAATAAAGTTATCAAGATGCACATATGAACAATATAAGCTATTGTTCCAATAAAAATACTATAATTCATACACAACGCTAACCTGTTAATATTATAACAAAATCACAAACTAAAACAAACAAAACTAAGTAACGAAAGAAGGAAGTTAAAAGGAGTTATCTCTTCATAAAATCACATTAACACTTCAATTTCTACTACATAAATACAAGTTGAAAACTTACTTGCAAATGGGATAAAGGAAATATCAGTCAAACTAATTAATTAAAGATCAACTTGCAAAAATATTGAAAGTAAAATCTTCAGCTTAAATTACTAGCCAACTTACTGAAGAAAGCCATAAAGAAGGAATCATTACTTAATAATTCATCGTGGTTCACCAATAATCATTCATCTACCACTTAGCATTAGCGAGTAAAGTAACTACATAAATACATGTTCATCATTGATTATCATCATTAAGATCCAAATTACTAGTAACTGCTTAAACAATTCACCACACCACAAATGTTTAGTTTTGGATAGCATAAACTTTATAAAAAGAATAAATGTGGTGACCGCATAGGACCTACATATGCAGGTGTATAAACCATATAGACCCGCATACACATTCTGTCCACTTTTTAGAGTGCACAATGCAATGGACACCCAGGCAGAGGCCGCATACGTCATATAAACAGTCACATAAATCTTCTTTAAGAACACAGGAGGCTAGAACTTCATATTTATGGAATCCTTCTTTCTTTATGCCAACAATGTCAAATTTTAAGGAACTAAAGCATAATTCTCAGTTTTTGCAACATACAAAATAAATTACCCTCAATCTATGCACCCCAATGCCATTTCCAGAGGAATATAGGTTAATTGATTAACTCTAACACTAATGTGGGCAAATTAAAGGGATATTATGCTAATAACTCAATCCTGTTTTATCTTGTAAATCACAAGAACTAATTTAACAATGATTTATTTGTTAAATTTTACCACTAGTTCATTTTTCGTTAAGTGTTGGTAACAAAAGAGTATATCTGAAATATAAACTCAAAAACACAAGGTCATGTATGGAAATATGCAAAATGCAAGGTGAAACATGTTAAGTGTCTCAAAAACGAGGACTCATATGCTAGAAATAAAAAAAGAAAGCAAGCGCCAAGCAAAGCCCTATTAAGGACTAAGGAGTCACAGAAAGATTGACCCAAGATAACATAGGTGGCATAGTTATGTTGAGGCACCAGAAACAACATTAGTACAGAACCGGAAGCGTAGGTGCAAACAAGGAAAATGAGGAATGCGCTACTTAACTTTTTCTCTTCTTTTTCCCCTTTTCTGTGGACCTTAAAGTAATATATCTACTGAACATATTAAACAAATTGAAAAGATATCTTGCATTCAAATCCATTTAATTGACCAACCTAACACATTTTAGTTTACAGGTTCATCGTATATTCAGATTCAGCACTGCAATTGATAGCAACAATCACAGGTGGCTAGCCAGTCACCATGCTAGAGCAGTAAACGGACAACCACTTCAATGATGTAGTGGCTGCTCCTTAAAGAAAAAGGGAGCATGGGACGATAGAGACATGAGAAGATGAGAAGTAGAGAAGAGAACAAATACCAAAAAGATGATAATGAGAAAAGAAAGGAGAAGAGTCAAAGAATGGACGAAGAGATAGAGACAACAAGGAATTCAGTGAAGAGAATAAACCTTCACAAGAGGAAATAGATGTTGGGATTTGTGCGAACAAATAGTCCCACATCAGCTAGACATGGGGATGGTCCTGAGTATATAAAAATTTGAGCAACTCCACCTAAAAGGCTAGTTTTTTGGGATGGTGCCTCAAGTCCTTACAAGTGGTATCAGAGCCATGCCCCGAACTTAGTCGTGTGTGTGGGTGTTGTTCGATCCCCCGAGGGCGCAAAAGACGCAATATACCCCTGTAAAGCTAGTTCTTTGGCAGTAACAATCCTGCTTCACGTAAGGCGTGTATGTCTAACGCAGTGAAGAGGATCTTGATGGAGCATATGTCTTCCAGGTGTGAAGATGAGTTTACATGGAGACTCTTTGTTCGAGAGGAGAATTGTTAGGATTTATATGAACAAATAGTCCCACATCGGCTAGATATGGGGATGGTCTTGGGTATATAAGGATTTGGGCTACTCCACCAAGAAGGCCAGTCTTTCGGGATGGTGCACCAAATCCTTACAAATGGTATCAAAGCCATGCTCCGAACTTAGTCGTGTGTGTGTGGGTATTGTTCGATCCCCCAGGGGCGCGTAAAAGGCGCAGTATACCCCCGTAAAGCTAGATGGGCTCTCGAGGATTTGGTATTTGTGCTCCTGCTTCACGAAAGGCGTGCGCTATCAATGCAGTGAAGAAGAGTTACAAGGTTGCAATCCTGCTTCACGTAAGGCGTGTATGTTCAACGCAATGAAGAGGATCTCGATTGAGCATATGTCTTCCAGGTGTGAAGGTAAACTTACAGTGAGACTCTTTGTTCGAGAAGGGAATTGTGGGATTTATGTGAACAAATAGTCCCACGTCGGCTAGACTTATAAATGGTCTTGGGTGTATAAGGTTTTGGGCCACTTCACCTAGATGGATAATCTTTTGAGATGACGCCCCAGATCCTTACAAGTGTTGAGCATAGTGCGAACAATAGTCCCACATCAGTTAGACTTGTGGATGGTCTTGGATATATAATTGTTTGGACTACTCAACCTAACAAGTTAACCTTTTGGGATGGTGTCCCAAGCCTTACAAGTGGTATCAGAGCCATGCCCCGAACTTAGTCGTGTGTGGGTGATGTCTGATCACCTCAGGGCGCATAAGGTGTAGTAGGTCCATGTGAAGCTAGTTGGCTTTCGAGGATTTGACAGCAGTGCTCATACTCTACGTAAGGCGTGTCGATCTCTAATGCGGTTTAGAGGAGTAACATGGTGCAATTTGTGCTTCACGTAAGGCGTATGTACCCAACGCAGTGAAGAGAATCTTAATGGAACATATGATCCTCCAGGTGTGAAGATGAGCTTACAGGGATACTTTTTATTCGAGAGGGGGATTGTTGGAATTTGTGCGAACAGATAGTCCTACATCGGCTAGACATTGGGATGATCTTGGGTATATAAGAATTTGGTCAACTACAAATAAAAGGTTAGTCTTTTGTGATGGTGTCCCAAGTCCTTACAAGAGAAAATAGAGAAGAGACAAGAGAGTAAGAAAGAGATGACAATAAGAAGAGAAGAATTAGAGTGGAAAAGAAGAAAATGAGATGAAAAAGTCCAACTCCTTAAAAAAGAAATGAAATGATATGGGAAACGAACGGTTTAGATTTAGTAGATTTGAGATTTTTTATTTAAATTAGATTTGGATAGATTTGATTGAGATTTAAAAGTTATTTGAATTTAAATGTGGTTAGATTTAATTAGATTTGGTGAGATTTGATGTTATCAATAATTGCACGTATAGTACACGTTGTAGGTTATATATAGCCATGTAGTGATATTTAAAAAGGATTGAATGATTATGATAAAAGAATAAAGCTATTTTCTTTGGTATTGATGTTAATCTCATAGATTGAATCATAGGCGGTGACGCCAAGATCCGCGTTGCGATCCGACGATCATATCTTTCTTTTTCTCTCTTGTTCTTCCCCAATTCTACAAAATCCCATCACAGATCCTAAAATCTCCCTCTGTCTCACATCAATTTGGTATCAGAGCTGAATTTCCTGCTATTTTCCTTCCACAAAAATTCACTTCAAAAAAAAGTTATTGTTCCGTGAACAACAGAACAGTAACTTTACTGTTCACGGTTACTGCTCATTGCAAAGCACAGTCGCAGTCCGGGTCCGTTTCAGGCCCGTTTGGAGTCCGATTTGAGTTTCGTCTGAATCTTTGGATGCATGACTGAGTCCCGGAGCTACAGGTAATATTTTACAGCAGTTAGATACCAGATCTAACCTCCACAATCTTCTGTTTGGTGCCGGTACCATCCTCGCAGCAGAAAATCGGCGTTTCAAACCCCTTTTGCAGTCCGATTTGAGTCAAGTTCGAATCGTTGAGATTCTTGGGTAATTTCTGAATTTCTGTTCTGAAAGTTTATTCATGAAATTTTACTTTTATGAAAAATATATAAATACAGAAGTTGATGACAAGATAGTGAAAACAAATATGTATGCAGCTCTCTCATATTTTCGGGTTCTAATGATCAGTATGGATATGAAAAGTGGGAAAACAATCTAGAAGATTTCTTCAATTATTTTATTCTATCTCAATAGAAGTGTCACTATGCCCAAATGAAGCTTGTTGAAAAAGCTTATTGTTGGAGGAAAGGCAGCCATATCGACTATCGATGTTAGTTTATTTTAAAAGATCTTCGTGTTTTGTATGCTCCACACCTTCTATATTCATCTGAGGAAGATTACAAAGAGCCAACAGTTATTGATGAGTAAGAACCAACAGCTGAGCCAGAGTCGGAGCCAACAATTGTTGATGTGCCTGAGCCTGAGCCAGAGATAGAAAAGTCTCTTGTAGAGATTTCAGCAGACTTCCCAGCGGAGCTTGCCATGGAGTTAGTGTCATCTACGCCAGTTGTGAGGGTTTACCCTTGAGATTGCCTAATGTATATGATCCTTTGCAGATCCTTTCCAGCGAAGCTTGCCATGGAGTTAGTGTCATCTACTTCTAGAGGTGACAGATTCACAGGAGTTCGGATTTCTTATGGTACAGAGTACAATCAATCCAGTCTTCATCAGGAATGATTTGTCTTGGCATTCTTCATGTGCCTTGCTCGAGGTACCATCGACCACAACCGATTGGTCATGGAAATTAGTTCCACCTCCACCACCTTGGTTCAGTCATGACGCATCGATGCTGATTCTCCGACCACCATCTTGGCCTTATTGAGGATTCGTGATGTGATTCAACCCAGTTGTGCTTACCTTCTACCTACCACTACGCTCATCATGGGTGAATGTTTTTAAGCCAGAGAGAATGATGGGGGAAACAAACGGTTTAAATTTAGTAGATTTGAGATTTTTATTTAAATTAGATTTGAATAGATTTGGTTGAGATTTAAGAGTTATTTGAATTTAAATGTGGTTAGATTTGGTTAAATTTGATAAGATTTGATATTATCAATAATTGCACGTATAATGCATGTTGTAGGCTATATATAGCCATGTAGTGATCTTTGAAAATAATTGAATGATTATGATAAAAAAATGAAGCTATTTGCTTTGGTATTGATTTTAATCCCATATATTGAATCATAGCCGGTGAGCCAAGATCCGGGTTGTGATCTGTGATCATATCTTTCTTTTCTTTTCTTGTTCTTCCCCAATTCTACAAAATCCCCTCATTAAATCCTAAAATCCCCCTCCATCACATGTCATGAAACCTCCCAAAAGAGAGTAGAAAAACTAATCACGGGCAGAGGGAGCAAAACAAAGAACCGAAAGGCAATAACAACGAACTACGAAATTAACACTAGTCCCAACTTCTTCCCAAGAATCCCAATGACATTTGTCCTAGCCCTCTTCTTAGCAGTAGTGAGTCAGAGAAAAACTCAATATCCACTTTTCTCTAAACATGGTTTGCAGGTTTCTTTCTAGGTTTCTAGTGAACCCAGCAATAAACACTGAATCAACACCGCAAAGCACCTTGTCCCTTGAGATACCAGTACCGCTCGAGATTCAGCAGAGCCTCTGTTAGGCTAGCGTTGTGCTACCACACCAATGTTCCTCGAACCAAAGGTGTAGTTCCTCGATCACATTGAATAACACTAGAGTGATAGCTAACAAAAGTAATTTGAAGAAACTTGTGATACCGGATCGCTCAAAGAAATAATGTTCAGTGAAGAGCGACCCTAGAGTTGGGAGAAAGCTTGTACAATCATACACGGTGGGTTTAAAGAGACTCTTTAGCTTTTAATGACTAGCTAATACTCCAGTTTCCTCCTCTTAATAGACTCAGTACGACTGTTAAAAAGGTATAAGGGTCAGTTTGAAAATCTTCATCTTCCTTAAAGATCCTTCTTAGTGGCTGATTTCACTTGAGGGGTGAATCATCATCACAATCCGAAGCAACGAATCCATCCCGCCAAACAGGTTCTTCATTCAGGTCGAGTCTTTTCCATTTCCCTTCACTTTCCTACCCTTTGATTTTTATTCATGGCATATATGCCACAATGAGCGTGGGTGGTTGTACAAATCCTTGCTGATGGTGCGTGATAACAATCTGGCAAAGCCCGAAAGCCATCAGTTCTGGTTCACCAACTTGAGAAAGTGTTTACAGCCTGTGGATCATTTTACAGCTTTGAACCTCACTTTGAATCCTTAATTTGGAAATAGGCTATTTTCTAGTTCACACATTCATGCACTGTTTCCTTTTAATTGAGCCAGATTTTCTTTCATCCATTTGTGAGATACACGTTTTGTTTCTTTTAGTAACGCTTCTTGGGACTTTGTTCTCTCTAGCAGCAATGCATTTTCTTCTACCATTAGGATGACATTACTTGGAATGTTCATGAGAACATAACTGGATAGTCTTTAGATCAAGACCTTTTTATAGACACCCTATTTAGCATGAGCTATGTGGGACACACTGATGAAGTGGATCCTATGTCTCATCATTATGGTAATGATTCAATGGCCACAAGAAACGGAATATCAGAGTTGATGGTTCTAACTCATCATATCAAGTCAATTTGCTCATCACTGTACCCATTTGTTCTCCTTCTATATGGTTTCCTTCTATATGACAGAGTTATGTGGAATAAGCTCTCATGTGTGTGTGTTGGTTGATCCAAAGAGAGCCTACTTCTTCTCAGGGGTGTAGCCACACTTGAGGTTGGTCTCTCACTTATTTCCGGTGTCTTTCCTTCTACTGTTTAGCATGTTTCAAAATATCGACCAATATATTGATTTTAAGGCCTACTAATACGATACATGGAAAATATACGATCATCTCATTTTTGTGTCGATATTTGCATATCAATCGATATATCAGCCGATATGAACAGTCAAATTTCAGTCAATAGTGTATCTATTTGTTCATGTTGGGTTTTTCTTTTAAAAACTCGGGTTTTGGCCCAATTTTCCTGCCAAACCAAGCCCAGATCCGGTCCGACAACATCTCTTTATCCCCACATTGGAAATTCAAGCTCTAATTTGATTCAGCCTGAATAGCGACTATGAAATCCAACAGAGAGAGAGAGAGAGAGAGAGAGAGAGAGAGGTGATGTTGCTGAACTTTGATTGGATCATTGGAATTGCTGCAGCGTCGAGATCGAAAGGAGATCTTGCTCTCTGTCAGACCTTCTTAAGGAATAACTTTTACATTTTTTTGGTATTATTACAATGATTTTTTTGCTATTGAAGTTGGTGTTGCTTTTATTCTTCTTCTTTCTCCTTCTCCTTCTCCTCCTCACTCTTTCCGCTGGTACTCTTCTTCTTCAGTTATTCCTCATCGTGCTCTCCACTGTTGCTTTTCTATCTCTTCCTATTACTACTGCTCTCACTACTGTTGTCGAGTTGCTCCTGTAGTCCCGCTACTGTTGCAGTGTTGCTCCCGCTACTGTTCAGTGCTTCTTCAATCTTCCTTCCACTCATTTTGTTGTTTCTATTATTCTCCTTCTCTTTCTTTCTACTCTTAGAAATTTTTTTTGCAAATTTGTGATTTTATTGCATTGTGCTTATATCTTTTATATTTGAATGATTTTTCATGTGTGTTGTGGCATAATGATTTAATAGATGACATATCGAACTTTATGATTATCAATATTTATACATATAGATCAATATCCCTGATATATCGCCCGATATTCACTATCGGATAAGAAAAAGGCCCTAAAGATATGAACTCGATATTTGATATTTAGAACCTTTGTCTAGTCCGAAGCTTCATAACTAAGTTTCTATGATGTTCTCCATGCACCCTTTTTTAATCTTTGGATTGTTCACATTGTGAAACAGTTTCTCTTCTTTTTCCACTTAGACTGATGTTCACTCTTCCTTTTGATCCATTCTGGCATGAGGCAACATCTAGGATCCTAACCATGTCACATTCTAGATGAATATTACTTCTCATTAACTATTACTTTAATCTCACGACTACTTAAGCACGGAAAGTTTCGTTTAATACAAATGATCAAACATTATTTTCCAGCAGTAAAGTCTCTAATAAGAGTTTTCCCTCACTTCAATACAATTGCATTCTTTCCCTCTCCAGTGATCAAGAAATTGACTTTCAAGTTAACAAATCTTCTCAAGTTTATTGTATTTGTTTCTTTAAACTCCACCTGCTTTATGCTTATTATCTTATTCTTTTACCGCAGGTTCCAAACCCAAATAAAGAAGGGGAATTGCATTAGATACAACCAACACCAAACTGTTGGAAATCAATCCACACAAGTTAAAACGGTTGGGCCAGAGGCACAGTTGGAAGTCCAAGGTTCAAGTCTAGACTACAGCCTTTGTTATAAAAAAAAAAAACTAAGGAAAGTTGGCAATGATATGAAGAAGTACAAAAGTTTCAATGCAAAGAAGGAATCTCATGAAGATCCGCAGAAGTCAAGAAATTATGAAACTGCAAAAAATATAAGGTCGCAGAGAGAGGGGGGTGGGGGGGGGGGGGGGGGGGGAGGGAGGGAGGGAGGGAGGGAGAGGGTTCCTTCGGGGAAGATCCAGAAGCAAATCCTTCCCAATCAAATTTAGTTATAGGAAAATACAATTGAAATCCACTTTTCTCAAATTGATCTATGTCATTTAAAGTGTATAAAAATAAAAATAAAAATCAAGTGACCTTAATTTTTTTTGCTTAGGCAAATCGGCACTAAATGAACCCTCATAAATCGCAAGTTATTTAACTTCTAGTCTAGAATATTTGAAACATAACACAAATTGGTGTGAGGGGTTTTTAAGTGTTTAGATCATGATAAAAAGTTTGGATCAACAATTTGTATGTCCTGAATCATAATTCCAATAACACGCTTTAGCATTTCATTTTGCAACTACTTAATGCATGGGAAGAAAAACCCAATCCTCTAAAACTTGATTTTTGAGCACTACAAGTGATATAGATCAACTTCAATAGGAAAATTTTGCATCCACGTCCTTCTAGAAGCACTGCTCTCTCTCTCTCTCTCTCTCTCTCTCTCTCTCTCTCTCACACACACACACACACACACACGTGTGTGTGTGTGCACATGCACAAACAAATACACACTTTCATACTCTTCCATACATGCACACATTCATTCACGCAAGCGCGGGCGGAGAGAAGGGGGAGGGTGCTCCCTCCCAAAGAAGTAGGAAGTGAATCCTTCCCATTCAAATTGAATGATAAGAAAAATAGAAGGTAGGAACCAAGTATAAGAAGAAGGATGAGAGAAAGGTGGAGGTATTGCACCCCGCACAGTCAAGTCTTCTTTAAAGTGAAAACAAGATAGCTATAGAACTTGATATCCGTATCATTGAAAGTAGGACAAAAAAGGAGCCAGTGTGGCTAAGTTAGTTATTCAACAAGATTATAAAAAGAAATTAGAAAATGCCTAGGAATGGAGGTGAAAACATTTTTGGTGTCTTGTCGTAAGAGTAAATGAGACAAAGTTGCACAAAGTAATGCCAAATCATGGTTACAAGCCATACCATAAAACTGCTAAAGAGAATAATCGACTACCATGGACGTTAAATATGGTTTCTACTAGTTACATAACATTGATGTGATTAAGGATACATTTGATAAGGTACCTAGCAATAAAACAATCTAAACAAAGACATATTCATTCTATATTAGTAGGCTTACATTAAGGGTTGGTTCCTTGTCTCTTTATATTAGTTGTGGATGAACTTACTTGGCATGTTCAGGTAGGAGAAAGGTCCCAATTTTAATGCTTTTGCTGATGTAATTGTATTATTTGATGAGACTTGTGAATGGTAAATGTACAAATTATAAAATACTAAAAAGGGTAGAGGCTTAGGATCTAAGGTACTTAGAATTAGCAGGATGAAAACAGACTCGCAATGCAACTTTAAGTAAAATCTTGACAAGAAACAAGGATGTAGGCACACATTGATGGTGACGAGATACTCAAGTATGAGGATGTTTTCTACTCGACATCACCATTCACTCGTGATATCATGATGGTGGGCTAAGGAGGATGTTATAGAAGTAAAACATGCTGGATAAAATGGACAAGTGCTTGTGCCGGTGGGTTACTATGTAAACATAAAAATAACTAATGAAGTTTGCAACGAAAATTTATAAGACGACTATACAATGCACAAGTACCCATGCTTCACATGTCAGAATGTTTGGCAATTAAGAAACAACATGCTCACTATGTAGCTAATTAAGAAAAGCTATGCCTGATCACCTGGCTCATATCTTGCTTAATTGAGAAAATATTGAATTATTTGTTCCGACTTGTTTCTCTTTGTATGAACAATTGAGTTTTGTCATTACAATTATTTATCATCATTCCTTGTAGCTTTGGTTCAATCTTTTCATAGAAATTACTTGTTATGATTCATTTACTTGTTGACCTGTGCATCTCACCCCTTTCCCCACTACAATTCTGCCAGCAGGAATTAACAAGTTTGGGATTGACAGATATTGAGGTTTTTATGTACTTAAGAGTAAATCATCAGAGCATGGTAAATGTATTTTATTTGGAAATTATTTTGTACCAATTAGTGAAATCTATTATTTAAATAGAGTATGTTTATTATATGGATAGGATCAGTGGATTGTTTATTATTGGAGTTTTTATATAGTCGAGAATAGCGATTCCTTATTATGTGTGAATCGGGATTTGGGGTCGTTACATAACCAAGATGCGTTGATGTTTAATCATGGTAAAGTCCAGGCTAACTTCTATGGTATAGATCACACACAAAAATTTTGTTTGGAAATTCAGATCTGAACCAACTCAGACCTCAGGCTCCAACATCAGTAATAAAGCCCAAACCCGAACTAAAGACTTAAACCAACACAAATTCCAACTTAGGTAATTACGTCCACGAACCATCCTTATCTAAACATAAACTAGAACCCTACCCCATAAATCTCAATCAGGTGAGTACCAGGCCACCAGCCATTGACACCCATAGTTACCAGCTCCAGAAGTATTGGAACAAGTGGCACATATAATGCATAAGCTTATACAGCAGAACGCATTGATGGTTGAAATGGGCTCCATTTATTATGGGTAAATAAAACTGTATCATGTCAAATGGTGTTCTTAATATTTAATGAGAGAACAAAAGAAACTGAGTATGACTATAAGACACAAGGGGGGGGGGGGGGGGGGGGGGGGGGGGGGGGGGAGAGAGGGTTGCAGAGATTGGTCCTCATGTGAAAGACAAGGACTTCAGCTGGTACAAATCAATCCATGGAGGTCCACTGCATCAATCTACATGATAAAAAATTTGCATTGGAAATGAACATCTAACTGGAGTTCTAGGAAATGCAGTGGATTGAACTAACAGCCAAACATATGTTGTCTTTTAATATCTTCCATCATGCAGTCTCCTTGCCCCCCATACAATGGGGCCCAAAAATAGCTATAGAAGGTCTATTGCCTCACTTACCACCCTAACAGTCCCTTCTAAACCTGTTTTCTAATTTCTCCATCTCTTCTTCACTCATGTTCCTTCTTCCTTCATTTATATTATGATAATGGTAATCAACACAAAAATCTATATGTACGAACTTCATGACCAAATCCAACATGACAAATACACAGAGGAAGCTTGATATAGACTCAGGGGAAAAAAAACCCAAAAAACAAATTCAGGAAAACTTAGAAGTTCCCATAATTAAAAAAAAAACAATTCATACAACTGAAGTATTGTGAAAACTGACCTCTGAGTGTCTCAAACCCCATTGAAAGGGCTTGTGTTTGGAATTTACAGGCAAGCCATTCCAACCTCGATATTCATACAATTCGGTAGATACATAGACACATCTAGAGATGTTCTGATAAGATGTTTCAAGAGGAGCGGCACCACATGTAACCAGCTGCACAACAAGGCGATCCATCAGCTTTGGGGGAAAAGAAGCTACGTTGCTAAAAGAAATTGGTAATTAATAAACTCTCTCTAAATTATTTAAAACATTTGTCAATCAGAACTATAAATAGTTCAAAAGGATCATATTCTTATTAAAAGAGAAGTTACAAAAAACACAACTAGCAAGATTTCTCAGAATACAGCATTCAATTCCTTTATAGAAACATCTCCTTGAATACACATTTATTTCCAGTCTCAAAATGGTATATAGAAAATGTTTTAACAGAGAAGCAGAACAAAAAAGGACTTAAATTAGCTACAAAAAATTGTCATATGAACTTCTCGTACAAGATTTTGAGAAAAAATTAAAAGCTTCCCAATGAACATTAATTAAAAGGTCTAGATCTACTCAGAAAAACTGAACACAATCTACCAAAGTACATGTTCATCTTCATGATTCCTGCATGTTTTTTCCCCCCTATGATATATGGGACATTGAGGCTCCCAATTAAAATTGTTGTCTCCATTCAAATACAACATGAGATGTTTGTCCATTAGCCTCGATACTTACGTATCTACAAAGGCATTGAAATTAATGATTTCATTTAATTTACCTTGACAAAATGCAAGATGAAATACACCTCTGTTCTGGAAAATATTGTAATGTATTAAATCATTTGTTGCCCCACATTTTGGCAAATATTTCAATGTATTAACTCATGAGTTGCCTTGTCATAAGTTGCTTTTTATAATGATTGGACATGCTTAGCAAATTCTAATAATATTTAAGGAGTAAAGGTCTGTAATGGATCTGGTCTAATTTAATAATTCAGTCAGAACCAATGTTATGGTTAAACTGATACAACAAAAAATGTTTGTTAAGCTAAAGAGGAACATGACTAGATTTCTATATGGATCTGAGAAAGAACCATCTTTACCTTTTAATAGCTCGGGTTGTTGGTTTATGAAAATTTTGTTTGCTAATGGTATTTTTTCAACCATTATAATGGTATTTTTTCAACCATTATACTGTTAATCACAAGCTTTCCATTGTTGATTTCTTTTTTTATTTCCCTATATAACACCATCATATCAACTTTTGGTACTTCTAAACCAGATTTCCTATATTAGTTATTACCAGCCAATATCAATGGTGTTCAACTAGTTTCAGGTGGATCAAATCGCCAATTCATCAAATCCAATATGATACGGCTGATACAGTTTGGTGTCGGGCAAATTTTAAAACCTTACTTTCTAACTTTGTTATAGAAAGCAAGTTAGAATTGCTAGCAAAAAGAAACATGGAGATTAGTGTCTCGTCTAGATATTGATAACAATTAATTTTGTGAACAATGTTTTAGCGAACATGAAAATATTTAAAATGCAGCAGATAAATAAACTGCATATTAACAGAACATTTTTAATAATTGGAATTAAATATAATACATATTGTCTAATATCTTCCGTAACTTAGGAGAGTCTAGGAGATGCACTTTGGTTTATGAACTTAAATTGCAACAGGATTGGTGTATGTCTTTGGGCAATTGCCAAGGCACTCTCTCTAACATTTGCAACAGCTAAAAACTTAGTGGTTAGTACCATCTCATGAGGGTTAAAACCAGGTTGACAGATGGACATAAGAACACTGTCAGTTGTTTGCAGAGTGTCTTCGAGCTTTCTTAGTCATGCTCTATAATCAGCCTGTTCTAGGTGCTCAGTCTGCTTGAATGACAATGGTCTAGGATGGCATTAAGACAAATATATGCACATCCAATAACCTACTTGGAGGACATATTTAAAAAAGCAAAAATAAAAAAATTACAAACATTTAACGGGGAAAGAATAAACCTTGTTGAGGGGGCAATAGTTAGTGAAACAATTGACAACAAAGGCGATAATATCATCTTTAAGAGACATGCATTTGACTAATTGCCTAACATCTGTCAGCTTATGTTTCCTTTAAACTCTTCTTAATCATGTTATCACCTTAAAATCCTAGATGATAAAGTGAAGGTATCATTTAGTAGTAACCGTTAAAGGTACTTCCAGACTTGCAAGAAACCAATAAGAGTTAAGTTTTTGAAAGAAAAGAATATAGTAAAGTTACGAAACTGTTTACTATAATTGGCCTCTCTTTGCAGTCAAAATAGTAAAGTTACGAAACTTAGCATCACTAACCTTTTTCCATTCATTAAATTGCATGCGAAGCCAAAAAAAAAAATGTACTGCTAATGTAAAGAATAGTAGACACAACAGAACTAGACTAGAGCCTAGCATAAACAGAAGGATATATACAATGATACAAGTTGTAACCCATGACAGACCTCTAGAATCTAGATGCCCACAATCATTCTTAAACCCAGCGCACAACCACCATCTCTTCCAAACAATTTATGCGCACTATAAAATTTGTTATCGTCCATTTGCATTCATGCACTGAGAAGCCATATATGAACATCAACTTGGATATTGGCTGGTTTCTAAGTATACATCTGTATCTACCAACGAAGAGTGTTTTACATGTGATCTCAGACTTTTATGCTCCACTACAACCCGGACAAGTCGACACTCTTCGATTACAGCTTTCTATGTTGCACGGACACGGCAATGTTGAAATGGACACGGCACGTGGACACGTGATAAATTCTTAAAAATACACACGACAGGGGTGTCCGACATGCGTGTTGGACACGTTTCGTATACGGCACGGCTTCATGATAGAAGTGTCCATGCTACATGACAGCTTTCATTTGGGTGTATAGTTGTGAAAAGTTAGAGAGTTCTGCGGAAACAAAATTACAGGGCATACCGAGCATTGAAGACTGAATTAGAAAATCATTTTATGGCATCTTACTACAACCCAGAATAATGAGAATTTCTTCCTCTAAAATAAGTATGGAGTCTAAGCAAGTACCAAGTTTGTGATAAATATACCAATATACACCCTGTTAATTTGATATCTCATGTCCTTATTGATAACACTATTGATATATAATTAGAATAAGAAAGATCAGATGGCTAACCCCTCACCTACCAAAAAACGATTCAGATGAACATTAGCATGATGCCCCTTGCCGCAACTTGAGAGGACAAAAACGAAAAGATTACCCTAATTAATTGCTGGTGGATAGTCTCCTTGGTCCAAACATCGAACATGTTCTGTCAGATAACGGTCTGTTAATATTCAATCACTGATTGTGGTATCACCATCAAAATTCATTTTTTTAAAATCAAATTGTCACATCACTTGTATCCAGAACATTTCAAAGACTCGGCCGAGTTCGACTCGGCCGAGTCAGTTCGACTCGGCGGGTGCCGAGACAAGTCTGAGACCCGGTTCGACCTACCCTCTCAGATTCAACCGACTCGGGCGAGAATCGGAATCGACTCGGCCGAGACCCGATACGAATCGGATCGACTAGGCCGAGTCGACCGAGTTGACTCCGATTCTGGCCCGAGTTGGTTCCCACTGTTCACCAGTGACTCGATCCGATTAAAAGAGAGAAAATGAAAAAAATGAGGGGAAAAGAGGGAAAAAAGACTGGATGTAGGGCTTAGCTTCGCCACCCTCGTCGTCGCGCCCCCCGCTGCCGCCGCCACTTCGCCCGCCTCGTCGCCAATCTCTCTCTGTCTCTCTCCCCCTCCCTCCCTCCACTCTCTCTCAGAGAGTGGAGGAGGGAGGGAGGGAGAAAGAGAAGGGGGGAGAGAGATCGGAGCTCTCTCCCCTCCCCTCCCTCCGATCTCTCTCCAATCTCCCCTTCTCTCTTAGTCAATCTCTCCCCCTTCTCTCTAAGCCAATCTCGCTCTCTTATTTATTAACCCTCACCTCCCTCCGATCTCTCTCCCCATTCTCTCTCAGCCAATCTCTCTCTTTCTCTCTCTTATTTATTAACTCTCACCCTCCCTCTAATCTCTCTCCCCCCTTCTCTCTCAGTTAATCAGTCTCTTTCTCTATTATTTATTAACCCTCAAATATTTCAAATTAACCTCTCAAATCTTTCATATTTACGCCTCAAATCTTCTTATATTTGAGTTTTTCTTATATTTCCCCTCAAATCTTTCATATTTCTAAATTTATTACCCAAATTCTCATATTTTCCCCAATTACCCTTCAAATCTTGATATGTTTGATAATGTGATCCATAAACATTAATGTTTATATTCTTTTAAGAATTATCGTGATTTTTTCAGAATTTTTTGAACGTTCTATGTAGCGTTTTGCGTGATATCGACTCCGAGACGCTATGACTGATCCGTCTGAGTGCCCGTCGAGTCGGCGGCCGTGACCACGATTTTGAACCATGATCCAGCATGCACTACATCAATTATCTTCTAATATGTCAACAGTTTCCCTAACAGCTTACAACAAGAGACAATTAAACAACTTATTAGAAACACAAGACAACCAAAAAGAAACATCACAAAATCAGCCACACTTCAAAGAAAAGCCATTACTATCGAAAAATTGAAGATTTACATATAACTATAGTTTTGTTTATGAAGTTGAAATTTATGATTTTTTTATTTTCCAATCACCTCAACTTGAGATGAAAAGCTCAGACATAATTCCCTGATTATCAATTAGTGAATTAATTGGACAAAAAGATGTCCCATTGCAATGCAGTTAATATAAATGAAATAAAAGGGGAAACAAATATTTTGCTTGAGACCAACATTAGCACAGCTCTGCAATCTAATTGTGGTGGAGATTTTCTAATGCGATTGATCGAACGATCAATCTCGCACCACAAATGAAGAGAGGTCTATCTAAATCGGGGGTGAAACTTCAGGTTTCAACACAATAAACAGATGAAGACAAAAGAGTTTTACGTGAAAACCCAATTTAGAAAAAATCAAAGGAGGAGAGAGAATTCACTATATTTTCTCGAGATTACAGTGAACTCTATAGAGTATTCTTGTGTTTATAATTTCTTTGATCCCTCCCCTTTCTCCATGAATGTTTAGGTGTACAAGTACTTGTAGCATTGTAACTGATGGTGCGGATTTCTCAGATCTGCACGATTTGCATATTGGAATCTTTCCATAGCCGCTTAGATTGTTGTGCTTTATTGTTGGGATTGGCATGCCGAGATATCCGTCATTATCCACAACTGCTCCCACTGAAATAGGAGAGTATTTAGAACATGAGGACATCGTGACAGCATAACTACATTCGCGATCCGGGAAACCCTGCTGCTGAGCTGTATCCAGTGGAATCGAAAATCTCTGCAAAAAGTCTATGTCGTAGAGGTCGGGGAGAGATCTGGTAGTTGCGGGTGTCGGAAAAAGAAAGGGTCTGAAGTCCTCTTCTTGGGGTCGAGTATAAGCTCGGGGCAAGGCCCGAGGCTCTCTCCTCGGAGTTGAATGTGAGCTCGGGGCAAGGCCTGAGGCTTTCTCCTCGGGGTTGAGTGTGATGTTGAGGCAAAGCCAGAGGCCCTCTCCTCGGGGTTGAAAGTTCGTTATCCACTTGTAACACTCTTGATGTCGCGGGCCACGTGTCGCAATCTTGGAGACTGGTCAGATTCTGACCATTACAGATGCTGACGCTCTTCTACTTGTCGAAGCATGCAAAAGAGAAGCGGGGAGAGCGAGCTGTTGAAGGATTTCTCGGAGCCTCGGCTTTCATGCTGGTAGGTAAAGGAAGATCTGATGCATTAGTGTAGATCTTTTGGAGTGATGTGAAGAGTGTGCTGCTGGCTGACAGCTGGCGTGCTCGTTGACCTGACTTCTCAAAATTGGTAACTGACTCTTTTTGGATGCTAGGGCCATGATGACAGAGATCGTGGGTGAACAGTTGATATCTTGCCTCTTAAGGGGACCGAATTTTCAGGATGTGATCCGATTTTTTCTGAGATCGAGAATTTGAATTGGAGTTGGTTTGACTCCTCCATCTATAAATGAGTTGAATCCTTCGCATCGAAGTAATATCTGCCCTCTCCTCTGAAAAGCTTTGTTTCTGGGCTCTTCTTCTGTTGTCCTCTTCAGTGGCCATGTGTCTTCTCCTCTTCGTTAGATGGAGGAAAGAAAGGTGAAAAAGGTGGTGGTCGGGCTCCCGCTGTTTGGCGTGATATGTCAGTCATCATGATGAGCCGTCATGATCATCAGCCATAGTAATGGGGCTCCACCGCTAGGGGCGATAGCTTGGTGGCCCACCTCGATTGGAGCCGATGATCTGATTTCAAGTCACTCATTTTTTAGGGGATGAATCGTTCTAAAGAATAAGATCATCCCTCCATATAGGATGTATAAGGAAGGAAGAGGTAGAGCATGTTGATCAGGCGTGCAGAGGAGTCGTCTTTCACCCTAGAGCTTGGTCTTCTTCCTCAGAACACCGCAATGGAGAGAGATGTTTTCTCCTTCTGGTGTATTTTGTTGGAGTCTATCTGGTCGGACGTCGTTGCCTCACTCCTGGAGGGTTTCTCAGGGATCATCATGGCGGGTAGCGTTCGTCTGCCTTTCTTGGAGGAGCGGAAAGCTGCTGATGAGATATGGCTACCTTCTTCAAGAAACGCTGCAAGGATGAGAACTGCCCTCGAAAGATCTCCTCTGACGAACAAGTATTTATTGTTCCTGTATCGGGGGTCTATAAATGGTGGCATGACAAGTTCTCAGATCTCTTCCCTGTTTTAAATATCGCCCGAGTCGGGCGAGATATCGTCCGATATCTCCTTTTTTGCCTGCTGCCAATACGATATGGGAAAATCGTTCGCCATATCGCTTGCAGCAAAACGGTCGATATTTGAAATATCGGCCGATAAGTCGCCCGATAACGACCGATAAATCGCCTGATATATCGGTGGATATGAAATAACTTATTTATTGCACGACTGTGTGCAAATGTACATTATCTTTTACTATCTTTGCATGCATATTACATCATTTTTATTAGGTAGATGATATCTATGGCACTAAACCAACTTTTAGTTATCAATATTTCATTATATATAGCGTCTGATATGAACGCCCGATATGCGCGTGTATCCCCGATATCTCCCCCGATATCCAATTTCCGATATGAAAAACCCTCATCCGATACAATCCCGATATCTGATATTTAGAACCTTGAATCTCTTGTATTCTTTTTAAAAGGTAAACACATGGATGTAAAAGACTTCATGTATTCCACTTGTCAGATATAACGACATAATGAAATTTAATGAAATGTAATTGTGTGTATTTTATAATGAAAATGACTGAGTTGTTTTAGATCTTGCCTGATCTTGCCTGATTTGCATTGTGAAATAATCATACCCCTTCAAAGGCCTAACTTCCGAATGGAAAGAATATGACGTGTCTGCAACACCGTCTCCGGATAGTGTCTTCATCTCCTAGCGTACAGACATTTGTTCTCTGAGCGAAGTGAGGACTTTAGTCGCAGAGTTGAACTGGGTCGAGAGGCGCTGGTCTTCGAGTGAAGTGAGGACTTCAGTCGCAGAGTTGTACTGGGCCGAGAGGCGCTGGTCTCTGAGTGAAGTAAGGACTTCAAACGTAGAGCTGCGCAGGTCTCTGAGTGAAGTAAGGACTTCAGTCGCAGTGGTGATGGGAGCTTGGAGGCTGAAATTGGTGATATTACTCTCGAGCTGGGGTTTCCCTTCTCGGAGCGCATAAGCATAAGATTCTGAGTGAGGGGAGTCCTCAGCTGCGGAGTTGGACAGACATTTCTCAATTGGGGATGAGCCTTTCCGAGACAATTGCCCAATTGAGGATGAGCCTTTGGAACCCAAAGATAGGTGTTTGTATTGTGATTCTATAGTGGGGGCTTTCCTCCTCGGAATACAGACAAACTGGCAGTAGCCCAACCGAGGATGAACCTTTTGGGTGGTAGTTGCCCGATTGGGGATGGCCATGGCAGTTACCTAGTGGGAATGAATCTTTCGAACGATAGTTGCCCATCGGGGATAAGCCTGAGGGATCGCCCAGAGGCGAATGCTTATGTAATCGTTCTCGAGTAAGGGCTTCCCTCCTCGAAACACACAGACGGAGGTCTCCGAGTGAAGGGAACCTTCAGTCATAGCGTTGAGACTAACAATAGCATGTTCGGGATGATCCAGAGTGTTTTGTAGGCTGGCCGAGTGGGGACCGATGAGCAGGTTTCATGGATTTTCAAAAAGATCTAGGGAAGCCATTAAGAGTCGACTGTATTTTATTAAATGGTTTTAATAAAATACATAAAAAGCGAATGAAATGCAGGGAGCTTTTATCCGTTTGAGGAACTTTCCTACTCTTATTTCTCGAGTTGGTTTCAGTCAACCATTCTGCATTGAGTGATCATGTACTGTGGTTGATTCAGAGACGGGATCTCCGGCTCTTTCTGTCTCGAAGGAGGCTCCGGGTGCGAAGATGTATTCTCAGAGATAGCCCTGCTGAACAAGATCTTCAAGGTACTTAAGGAGGGACCAGCATTGAGAAGTTTGTGTCCCTTGTTGTCGTGGAAAGAACAATAGTCTCTCACTCCAGGACAAGCAGGGTCATGAGTTTTCAGACGCTTCAATCAGGGTTGACATTTGATAGCTTCGAAGACGTCCTGAATCGGGGTCTTCAGCGGGGTGAAGTTGTCAGATACTCATTAGGCTCGTAGTTGGCTCTGCTGAGGGTGCGGGAGTGGTTGCTTCTTAAAAGCGTCATGAACACAACCCTGGAAGTCAACGAAGAGGCCTTCGTGTTGTGGCTTCGATTTTGTTCCATCGTCGTCACCATTGAAAAATGGGTTGGCAGAGCTTTTCATTGCTTCCTCTAATTGGATGTATGGTGGGTTCGGTATAGGACCTCACTCCAACAGGTGACGTATTTCACCAGATGTTTGTACAGTGAGTGACTGATCCATAGTCACTTGATGAATGCATGAGCAGACGTGTCTTCGCTGCAATTATGTACTTTGGCTAGCTGATTCTCAAAGAAGCCAATGTATGCCTTGAGGCTGTTGGAAAGCCTCATTTTAGTGGAGAGGATGTAATAGTTGTTCTGATTGAATTCTTAACAGGAAGAGTATTCAGCGAGAAATACCTTAATGAGATCTCTGAAGCAGTGTTCTAAAAAAACCCGTTATATAACTTATTATAACTCGTTATATAATCTAACGCCGACCAATTGTTATGTAACAGGGCTAAAAAACACAATATTTCATAACTATAGTTATTTTGCCCGTGACAATCGTTACGTTACGTTATTAACGTAACACACCGTAACTTACGTTATGGTGCAGTCAACTTTTTATAAAACCCCGCAACTTCGCTCGGTCTAGGGCTAAAAAAATCCCCAAAAAATCCATTCTGCAACCTCGCCGCCGTCTCTGCAACCTTGTCAGCAGCACCGAGAAGAAGAAGAAAGAAGAATAAGATCTATATCTGGTGGTTCTCCGTCGTGGTGGTTCTTGTCAGCGTCGTCTCCAAGCAGTGATTCTCCGTCGTGGTTCTCGCCGGTGTCGTCTCCAAGCACATGTAAGCTCCCTCTTCTCTCTTTGCTTTCTCTCCCTCCAATCTCTCTCTCCCCCTCCTGATTTCTCTCTCTGCATCTCTTTTTGCTCTCTCCCGAGAGAGAGCAGAGAGAGATCAGGAGGGGGAGAGAGCAGAGAGAGTGAAATATCTAGGGGGAGAGGGCAGAGAGAGATAATTGCTAAAAATATTGGTTGAGATAATATTATCAAAAGATAATTGCTCAAAAGATAATTGTTAAAAATTATCAAGTTTCTTATGATACTTGTTTTAATTCAATTATCATGCTTGTTATAGTTTGTTATGTTTGCGAACTTATTATAAAATTGTTATATTTGACTTGTGAATGTGAAAAATTATTGTCATACTTGCTAAAAATTGTTGTGAGACTTGCTAAATGTGTTATATACTATTTTGATATTTTTTAGATTTTTTAAATTATTTTTCTATTTATAAAAATTCTTAAATATAGTATATATATATTTATTTTTATTAAATAAATATTAAACCACGTAACCTATGTTATGCGTTATCTTATAACCTATATTAACATAACAAAAAAAATGTTATCATTACGTTATCATTATTTTAAACATTGCTCTGAAGCTACGGATTGAGCGTAACGGAAGGGAGTAGAACCAATCGGAGGCTACCTCCTCAAGCTGGAGGGGAAGATCCGACACAAAATGGAGTCATTTCTGTAATAGATCATTATCTTGTCCTGATACTAGCTGAGGTGTTAACTGGATCGCTTTAACGGGAGTAGCAATCAAAGATCGGGATCATGAACTTCTTGAAAAATTCATATTCCAGTGTGTCCTCGGAGAAGGAAAAATGAGATGCATCAGTGGCGATGGTCCTGAATCTGTCGTGATATGGCATACTCGCTTCTTCGACTCGCTTTCGTATCAGCTTGTCAAAATCTTGGACACAGATGAACTCTTCGGTCTTCCTCTGAGAATGATCAGGTCGATCCTTCATGCGGGGATGAAGCGAACTCGACTCGTCGTTGGATTGCTCCGATGGAGTGGGGGAGGCCGCTCTATGATGCCTCCGACCTTTAGACTACTCGCCACTTATAGCCTCCATAGTAGTGGGCCTCTCTGGTGATGGAGGCGGTGCTCGGGTGTTCTGGAGGGCCGCGATCTGGGCAAGGAGCTTATCATTTAGGCGTTTCGTCTCCTCACGTTCACGGGTCGTGATTTCTCAATCTTGCTCCGCTTGCCCTTGCTCGCGGTCAAACAAAGCTTGTTGCTTCGCCAATTCCTCCTTCATATCAGCAAACATTTGGAGGAGTTGGCTTCAAAAGTTGATGGCAGGGGATGTCTTCGGTTGCCCCTGAGAAGGTGCGAATAGTATCTTCTACAATGGGGCTGAGGCCACTTGGGGGAATAATACCCCATCGGTGGTAACAGATTTGCCTTTGGATATGGTCCCTTCGCCAGTGATTGGCTGTTTTTTTGAGGCCACGGGTTATTGGAGAGCCTTTTTGAGGATAGGTTTAGTAGGAAAGAAATCTGAGCGTTGCGACTCAGATCTCAACTAAATCACCAATTTGTGATGGAGATTTTCTAATGTGATTGATCGAACGGTCAATCTCGCACCACAAATAAAAGGGGGTCTATCTAAATCGGGGATGGAACTTCATGTTTCAACACAATAAACAGATGGAGACAAAAGACTTTTACATGAAAACTCAATTTGAAAAAAATCACAGGGAAGAGAGAGAATTCTTATATTTTCTCGAGATTGCAGTGAACTCTGCAGAGTATTCATGTGTTTACAATTTCTTTGATTCCTCTCCTTTCTTTATGGATCTCTAAGTGTATAAGTACCATGTAGCATTGTAATTGATAGAGTGGATTTCTCAGATCTGCACGATTTGCACGTTGGGATCTTTCCATAACTGCTCAGATTACTGTGCTTTATTGTTGGGATCGGCATGCTGAGATATCCGCCACTATTCATAACTGCCCCACTAAAATAGGAGAGTATTTAGAATTTGGATATCGTGACAGCATAACTACCTTTGCGATTCAGGAAACCCTGCTGCTGAGTTGTGTCTAGTAGAATTGAGAATCACTGCGGAGAGTCTATGTCGTGGAGATCTGTGAGAGATCTAGTAGTTACGGATTTCGAGGAAAGAATGGGAAAGAAAGGGCCCGAGGTCCTCTCCTCGTGGTGAATGTGAGCTTGGGGCAGGGCTCAAAGTCTCTCTCTACAGGATTGAATGTGAGCTCGGGCAATGCCCGAGGCTTTCTCCTCGGGGTTGAGTGTGATGTCGGAGCAAGGCTCGAGGCCATCTTCTCCGGGTTGAATGTTCGTGTCCACTGGTGATACTCTTGGTGCGATAGGCCACTAGGGAGTGGTCAGATTCTGACCACTACACTAACAATTACCAAAAATATGCTACTAAATTCATCAAATTAAATCCAATTCCAATCAGAAAGCACACTGCTAAATACAGTAAAGGATAGCACATTACCCCAGTGACCTTCACAATCTGCCCCACCGGCAGATTCCTCGGATGGATCTCGGTGTCAGGGAACTCCCGCAAGAACCTCTCCACCTCCCTCCTCTCCCTGCCCCAATTCCAAACCCCAACCGCCCCAGCCAACACCACCACCCCGGCCATCCCCGCCAAAATCACGAAATTTCCCACGACCACCATCACCAGAACCGCCACCGCCAGCCCTATCAGGAACGCCGCAATCCCAGCCCAAATCACGGCCCGCGGCACCGCGAACTTGAAATATTCCCCTCTCCCCGTCACTTCGGTCACCGCCGTCCCGTACTTTTTCTTCTTGGCCCGTTTCCTCTGATTCCGATCAGGCTCTGCGTCCTGACCGCCTGACCGGCCAGTGATGAGGCCGGTGGGAGGGATCTGGGAGAGTGGGCCGGAGGAGGAGGAGGAGGCGGGGCGCTTGGGGAAAGGGCCGGAGTGGGAGCGGGAGTTGGGGCGGGGGGAGGATGATGTGGCGGCAGCGGCGGCGGAGGGGTCGAGGGCGGGGATGTTGAGCATCTTGCCGAGGTCGCCAGAGCGGCGGACGTCGCCGCCGGTGTAGGGGGCGGGGAAGGAGGAGAGGGTCGGGGGGCGGTCCTTGGGGGGAGGGTCGGGTGGGCCCCGGAGACGAGGAGGCCGTTGCTGAGCTGGCGGATCGCGAGGGGGTGGGGGCGGCTGCTGCTGGTGCCACTGCTGTAGTTGTTGCTAACGGCCGACATGGTGAGAGGAGAGAGAATGAGCGTGAGAGTGAGAGTGGGAAAATGTGGTGGCGCTAGGGAATTTGTACGTGTACTTTGTTTATAAGTTGCGGAGAAGGGCTTATTTAATTAGGGATTTGCAGGGTGAGGACAGAGTTCAATGATTTCAAACTTCTGTTGCGGGGGCCCACCTAAACTTTTTTACATTTTTTTATTGGGACCAAAACGTCCTCGGAAATAACTAGGGCTTCTTTCTTTTTTCCTTTCTATCATGGCGTAATAAAATAATGTCATATATTTCTTTTAATTTCTTTTTTTCTCTTTTTCGTGAGCTCTAGGCTGGTTAGTTTGCAGCTTATTTGTCATGTTTACTCCTGAATGCGAGAACTAATAGTGAATGAAATCGAAGAGTGATATTGATTGATGCATAAGAACTTTTAATGAGGGTTCATCTCCTAGAAACAAGAGAGGAGAAAAGAAGGATCGTAAAGTAACAACTGGAAATCGATTGTTTTTCACGTGCGACTCCATTGTAGCCAGTGGAGCTTAATAACTTATACCTCCCGTCTTTATCTCTGAAGCTCTATTTTTGTAACTTCGTATGTGAGCTCATTGGTCGACATTAGTGAATTGCATATAAAGAGCAATTAGTTTTTTAATTAGCTCAATTGCTTCTACACTAAGCTCGATGTCATTAGCTGCCAGCAAAATGCTGGTTGAATCTCAACAATACCTCTTTTAACATTTGGCATGCTACTGTTAGGCATGGCTTCTGTTTTAGCTGTGAAATATGAAACACATGATGAAAAGCAACTCCTGAGATAGTTCTGCTTTATAAGCAACCTGCCCAATCCTCTTTGATCCTCTGTTTGGTCCATAATATTTGGATGACAACTTATGAGTCTTGGGAGTTGCTACTCTTGCTTGCCTATATAAGGTTACAACTAAGCACACTCAATCCTTTACTTAGAGACTTCTTTTAGTTATTGGAATGTTGACATACTTTGTCGTTCTTTTAATTGTTTGTATCCAGTTGTCTTTGAGAAGTTGCAAAGCTATGTCCTTGAAAATCAGTTGTTCCTCAACTTTTTGCATCTTGGTAATTTGAGGTACATAGGAGAGGAGTGTTAGAGGTTCTTCCCCCAGTACTGCATCAAAGAATGGCATGTTGATGGGTTTCTTCCAAGTAGTATTAAATCACTACTCAGTCAGGTCTAATTAGTTTGTTCACTTCTAGAGCTTGCATCCACAAAAGCTTCTTAAACAGATCTCCAAGTTCTCATTAGTTACTTCATTTTGCCCCCCCAGTTAATGAACAATAGATAGAGTTGTGGTCCTGCAAGGTATTTCCTGATTTGATTCATACCCTATTTCCTATCCCATATCAAAACACACATGTAATTTATGTTATTCAACATATTAGGTGTGTCTAATAGGTGCATTAAGTTGTAAAGGTCGGTGGGACCTGCTACTACTCTCTAATTAGGGTTAGGGCCATTATGAAAAGGCCACTTATCAGGGGATTATATATAGAGAGAAAGTCCCTTTCTGCAGTCACGGATTATTCTCCACCCATAGGAGACTAGGTTTAGCAGAGAGAAGGCTCTCCATCTCGTTCCCTACAGCGAAGTTCCAGATCCGAGTATAGTTCATCATCCTTTGAAAAGGTATGTCATCAAAGCTCCTTTATTAAGATTCATCATACATGCTATTTAGTTCTATACATAAATGCAATTGATCCTCTGCTATAATAAATAAATTCTAACAAGTAGTATCAGAGCTTTGACATGCTATTTATGTTTTGAGATCAAATCATGTATGGAATCTATCTTTTATTTAAGAACAATTATGGAGAAATTTCGTTTAGGGTTGAGGTTAGGGTTATGCATACTCAGACCTCAAGCCTACCCTTTCATCTTCTGAAACCCTAGGTGTACATACAAATTCCTTGCAAATAAACAAAAGTTCTATTTTCTAAGATGCGAGAAAGTTTTTTCAGTAATTTTTTCCCTTTAATTTTTGCGATAGAAACTTTCAGGAATTGTTTATTGACCATTTGACTCGGATTTTTTAGGAATTGTTTAATTTCAAATTATTGAGTTGCGACTGCACTTCTGAGTTTAAGAATTTATTTTCGGAAATTTTTATGCTTGTGATGATACAGAAGTAATGATACAAGTTCTTGACTTCTAATTGGTAAAAGTAATAGCATGATATTTAAAAATAAGTAATTTATTATTTATTCTGGGTTAATCAAATTATTAGTGGTATATAATTTGTAATACAGAAGGAGTAACAGCATGGCGTCAAATCATAATTGATTCGCATACCTCTTACATGATTTAATTTATCAGAATCCGGAGCCTTAAGCCAATCAATTTAATTTGTTTATTATGTAAACCTAGTTTCAATCAAGCCAAGCCCAATAGCCTGTTGTGTTTTTGGTGACCAACGCAATTCAGATTCTTACTTAATTTGGATTTTGATAAAGGTCCGCAATTTTATTTTACTATGCCCAATAACTAATTAATTTAAGTTGGGCCCTCGTCAGATTGTTTTGCAGAATATGTTTGGTTGTCTCTCTTGGAAAAGCACTGGAAAAACAGGATTTAATTAGTTTGACTTTGATTTAATAATTTTGATTTGATTTTAGCATGTTGATACATATTCAGCTGATCCTTTTGCAGACATAGTTGATTTGATTTGTGGATTAAATTACTAGTTGTTTTGATCTTCTTTAAATTACTTTGGTTATGATTTGATGTGTACTCTTTTAAATATCAGGATTTAATTACTAATTGAGTTATTTAAAGCTGGAGAAGATTATGGATTTAATTCAAAGAATTTAATTACTTATTTAATAGACTGCTCCAAAGATTTACTAATTATTTCAAGTGTTGACCGCCCTATGCCCCCATGACTGCCCTAGACCTAAATGGAATTTATCTTGTATTAGGTTTTCGAATTTAATTGGAATTTAGGATTGTGATTGTGGCTATTGATAATCTATCAATTTTTTATACCTGCTCAAGTCGTGAATGTGAATACCAATGTTTGTGTTCATTAAAGTTTATGATTTTCACTAAAATTTTATTGGCAAATATTATCACATTTATAAGGTATAGTATCTCCAATAAGGTTTATGTGAGATAAGATTAACGATCATTTGAGTAAAACCTAATATGACTAGGAAGATCTACCCAAAGGTAGACTATTCAGTAACATATTTTATTTTACTCTTATTTGGGACTCTCTAGTTGTGATCCATTAAGATTGACAGTGGTGTTAGGTTATTTAAAATTTTATATATTACCCAAAAGTGATTATACAATTTTAAGTAACCTAGTAGGGTAAGATAGACTATATGTGTCGGTAAGATTAGGATAACCCTAAGCCCAAGGATAGAGAGTATCTGTAATTGAACCGAACGTGTTTAGTCTAGTCTTGAGCATGATTCTATCATCAAGTGGGTACAATCATAATTAGTCATTGCCCAAAGACAAGATTAAATTGTTGATTGTTGGACCCGCAGAGTGGAAAGGCATGAACCACGAACATAATGCCACTCTGACTCGACCATCCTAACCCCGGATAGGCTCGTGATAGTAAATAATTAATGCACATACATACATATACATACATACATACATATACATACATACATACATATACATACATACATATATATATATATATATATATATATATATATATATATATATATATATATATATATATATATATATATTCACATAAGTTTATTATGTACAGTGAATATTAATACATGCTAGTGTTTATTTCCGCTACAGTTATGGATCCCACCTTAGTTCAGAGACACTTGATTGGAATAGAGACACTGACAGAATCAAACTATTCAACCTGGAAGATGAAACTCTAGATAGTATTGGGTTGTCTTGACTATGACTTTGTGCTGACTGAGAACAAGCCCATTATTGACCCAACGGCTACTGATGCTCAAAAGGTAGCAACTTAGGTGTCCATCAATAAATAGGCTAAAGCCAACAAGATGAGCATTCTCATAATTAAGTCTTCTAGAGACCCAAATATGAGTGGTGGAATTCTTGAGAAGGAGAATGTTAAAGATTTGCTTGCGGTCATCAAGCATCAGTTTGAAGGCCTGTCAAGAGCAGACAATATAGTTGTCTATGCCAACTCCTTTCTCTGAAATATGATGAAAGTGAAAGTGTGAGAATGCATATCCTCAAGATTTTCAAGCTAGTTCTTCAAATTTGGGAGCTTGGTTTATCTATCGATGACACCATAATGGTTCACTTGGCGGTGTTTTCTCTCCCGAAAAGCTTTGAGATGCTCCAAGTTCACTACCAAAACAAAGAAAACGAATGGAGTTTGAATGATCTGATTGCCACATGTGTTGCAGAAGAAGAGCATCACAAGAAAGGTAAGGTTGAATCTGCACATTTGATTCTTCAGTCAGGTATGAAGAACCTCTCCAGCAATGCTATCAGTAAGAAAAGATTCAAGAAAGGAGGCTTCAAGAAAAATGGAAACCAGAAAGGATACCACAAGGGAAATCAGAAGGTCGTTCCAACTAACAACAATAATCCAGCACCAGGGAGTGACAATACATGCTATTTCTGCAAGAAAGAAGGTCACATAAAGAAGGATTGCAATAGGTATAAGGTTTGGCTATCTAAGAAGTAAGGGGTTCACAGTAAGGCGAACAGCCAGGCCTGAGGAACAACTCTATTTGGGGACTGGAGATATAATTCAAGTAGAGTTAGTAGGAACTTTTAGACTAATTTTGAGTTCTGGTCATGTTCTAGATTTGGAAGAAACATTTTATGTGCCATCCTTGAGGCGCAACTTGATTTCTATTTCCAGACTGCTTCCCCTTATATATGATGTCATCTTTAGGGATTCTGGTTGTAATGTCAATATCCATGGTGAATTTGTTGGCTCTGCTTGTTGGTTGATGGTTTATTCAGATTGATATTGGATATATCATATGAGAAGTGTCTATCAAGTGTCAATTCCCCCCATAACGTTCTGCTTGCTTCTGCAAAACATTCTAGGATTTTCTTGCAATCCTCTATGTTATAGCATCAATGTCTTGGCCATATTTCTAAAAAGAAATTACATTCTCTTGTGAAGAAAGGTGTTCTTGGCCCTTTAGATTTCTCTAATTTCTCTACGTGTCTTGATTGTATTCGAGAAAAATTAACCAAAGGAAATATGAGTCAGAAAGGACCACTGATCTGCTTCAGCTTATCCATACTGATATTTGTGACCTTTCCCTACTCCTTCTCGGGGAGGTCATAGATATTTTATCACATTCATTGATGATTTCTCTCATTATGCCTATGTTTTCCTCCTCCACCAGAAATCTAATTTCTTAAAAGTTTTCAAGATCTTTCAATTAGAAGTTGAGCGGCAATTGAATCGAAAGATGAAAGTTGTAAGGTCTGACCGAGGGGGAGAATATTATGGCTAGATCGATCAGGATGATCAAAACTCTAGACCTTTCTATAGTTTTCTAAAAGATTAAGAAATTGTTACTCCAAAACACCATACCTGACTTTTTATTATCTTATGTTGTAGTATAAATGATATTGTTCTTATATCTATCATTGTATTTTGATCATATAAGAGCTTCTTAGTTTAGGAGAGGAAGTACCTTCTACAGTGTTAGACTATGTATTGATTGATTAGGTCACTTTTAACTTATACAATTGATTTAATTATTGATACAACATGATGATATTTTAGTCTTACAACTGGATAGCTGAGTGAGAGTATGTATTGGTCATTGAATGATTTCATTTCTGCACTCAAACTTTAGGTTGGCAGCATAAAGGAGTTTCATTTTGTATTAGCTTCTTTTGTCAATCTGATGTACTAAATTTGACATAGTACATAAGACCACACTAGAGAATATTACAGACCCACTTACCAAAAGACTCTTTGTGACCACCTTTCATGGACATTGTGCATGCATGGGGGTACTAGAGTCATCATGATTATTATTTTTCTGAGTGGGAGTATATCTGTGATTGTCCTTTTGAGTGAGAGTTTTATGTCATATTTTCAGTAATGCCATTCGTGTTCTTAGTACATTCTATATTTCAGTTTCATAAGATTTTTTTCAGACAGTTATTATGATGGTATGCAGTTATTATATGGTATTTTATTTCAGCTGATATTATTAAATACGCATTTATATTGTTAAAGTTAAAGTTGTGCAGTTGCACATGTTAAAATATAAAGTGCCTTTGGAGAAGACTACTGAGGATTCTCAAAATCGCTTAGGCTGGACGTAGGTAGGCTCCACGACTTTAAGCCTTCATCTCAATATGAGCGATGATATTCGCATAACGATCATCTAAGTATTGAGATGACGTGTGTCTGATAAGCACACATTGCAGGATACTTATGAAAATGTATTATACACACTACATGTACGTTTGCCATATACATACTAAACTCCACCAATAAAGTATTTCTTGAAAGCTGTTAGGCTAATTAGCCCGAAAGTCCATGATAAAAATGAGGCAAAAGCATAAAGCTTAACTGAAATTTGTCAGTGAACCGTGATAGTCATCCTCTTAGTCGTAAAGTGCCAGTAGTTAGAGTGCACCATGACTAACAATAAATTTCACTAGTGAGTTTTTTCAAAAATCAAAGGATGGCCATCCGCTTTTAAAATAAAATAATGATATGGGATATAAAAGTTTTTTAAATAAATATTTTTCAAAAAATTTAGTTGGGTATGTCTCGAATGGGAGATTGTAAGATATTTTCTGATTCGATTCATACCCTATTTCCTATCCTATATCATAACACACGTGCAATTTGTGTTAGTCAACATATTAGGTGTGTCTAATAGGTGCCCTAAGTTGTAAAGGTTGATGGAACCTGATACTACTCTCTAATTAGGGTTAGGGCCATTATGAAAAGGCCACTAATCAAAGGATTATATATATTATATATAGAGAGGAAGTCCCTCTCTGCAGTCACACATTATTCTCCACCCATAGGAGGTTAGGTTTAGCAGAGAGAAGGCTCTCCATCTCGTTCCCTACAGCAAAGATCCAGATCCGGATATATTTCATCATCCTTTGAAAAGGTATGTCATCTAAAGCTCCTTTATTAAGATTCATCATATATGCTATTTAGATCTATACATAAATGCAATTGATCCTCTGCTATAATAAATAAATTCTAACAAGTCCAACTTGCTTTTGTGCAACTTAGAAAGATCTTCATAGAAAAGAATTGTGAAAATGATATCATTATCACTAATAATAGTCATTATAACTTGAATGCGCCTTCAAAGAACACCTGATTCATTTTGAACTGTGCTAAATGGATGAGCTAAAGGGAATAAGCATGCATATTTTCAAAACATGTTCGCCACAATTGTTGTGATTTCATGGGAGGATGCCCTTACGACCGAATCAAGTAGGGCGGCGCGGTGGAAACAAACCATAGAATCTACTAAGGCAACATAAAGAAGAGAAGAAGAAGATATTCTAAAGTAGATAGAAAGCCAATAAACAATATAACGTGGTTCCACGATTAAACAGATCGTGTGTACGTTCACAAGAGAAAGGGGGAGAAACTTTATTAAAACTTTGGGGAGTACAATAAGAATTACTTACACCTCACGCTGAGAATATTATAAGCCCTCGATGGTCGCCAAGAACAGCGAACCCTTGTGGCTAAGCTTCTCTCACGAATCTCTCACCTAGATAAATTACACCCTTAGAAATTACAAACTTATTGGATTCTCTTGAGATGTATTAAAGGCCACCCTTAAGGGGTTGTTTATAGACCATAGAACTCTCCTACTCCTAAACAAACTCTATCAATGCGAACAATCATTGCCTCAGAATAAAGGAAACTCAAATCTAACTCGGACTCAAAATATATCTAGAAAAGGAAACTACTAGATCTGATATTAGTCGACTAGGTCATGACATTAGTCGACTAATGCATAGTATTAGTCGACTAATCCCAAATCCTAGTCGACTACTCTGACAAATCTTGAGAACCCCAACTCTCTGTTGGCCCAACCTAGTCGACTAATCTAGGTGATTAGTCGACTATACCTTGTATTAGTCGACTACTCTTATGCACAGATTCTTGTACATGTCCGTTCTTTGATTTTTGAGTTTTCGTCTACTTACACGACGTATTTATGTCATAATCCTAACAATCTTCTCCTTGACTTGAATACGTCCAAGTCCGAGAATAGCCACCATGCTCCATATGCTCGCATCCATGCACAATTGAACAAACTTGACTTCATCTCTATCTTACTCCCTCTTCTCCATAACCCCCTCATTGGGTTCACAACTTGATTGGGTCGAATAAGTTCAGGCCCAACCTAAACTTTATTACACAACGATCTCCTTGATCTACACAAGATCTATGAGAATTTGCTCCAATACAGGAGTAACGATCTGGACTACCTTGTTGCGCGCCTAGTCTCAATCTCTCTTTGAGGTACAACTGAACATCTGAGCTCAAAACCATCGTAGTCTCTAATTGTTCCACAACCGTCACTTCTGAAGCCGAGGACCTGCAATCCACCATATGTAAATTTCAAATTTTGCAACATATACACATTTCCACACGTTCGGCTAAAACTTCACATGGGCCTCTTTGGAGACTTCCATGAGATCACCTTTAGAACTGAAATTGAACCCTTCCCATTATAGGGCTCCAAGAGAGATGAGATTGTACTTTGATTCGGGAACATGACGAACTCCTTGAAGAGTAATGATGCATCCATCATTAGACCAAAGCGGAATTACTCCTTCGCTAATCACCTTTCTTGTAGCAGAATTTCCTGTGAAGACTTCTTCACTTCGAAGTGTATGAAGAGAACATCTTCATATTGAAATTGATGTGCTGTGAACATCCAGAGTCAATAATCCATCTATTTTTGTTACTAACTAATCTGTCTGTAACAGATAAAATGTCGGACTGTTCTTCATCTTCTCCAGTCAATTCAGTGACATTAACATCTAGTTGTTTCTTCTTCAAAGCCAACAATCAGCCATAATGTGCCCCTTCTTATGACAATAGTTGCACGTTAAATTCTTATGTTTTAAGTTACCCGTGGAACTTCCATTCTTACTTTTCTTACTTGAATATTAAACTTGCCCGAAATCATGATGAGACTCACCCGTTAACTGGGTGTCAATTTTGTCCTTGTTGAGCAAATACTCCTTGACCTCGTTGAGCTAAATTGTTGACTTGTCTCCATAAATGATAGCTTCCTTAAAGCTTATAATGAAGAAGGTAAAGAACACAGTAATAAAAGTGTTTGATCCTCATCTTTTGTCTTAACTTCTCTCTTATCTAAATCATTGATAATAAAAAAATTCTACAATGTGAGACTTGATAGTTGTACCCTTCATGCATGCGGAGAAGAAAGAGACGATGCTTCAGAATCTATCAATTTGCCAATGACTTCTTTAAATAATGGTCCTGAAGTCGCTCGCACAACGAGATATTATTTTCTCTGTAGAAAACTCATCCAATACTTTATCCGCCAAGCAAAATTGAATAGTCGTCAACGCTTTCTCATCTAACTCATGCAAAGTTTCTTCCTTCATGTCTTGAGGATTTTTCTCCCTCCTGAGTAGTGCTTTTTTCAACCCTCTCTGGGTAAGAATGGCATTCATCCTAATCTGCCACCTCTGAAATTGATGACGCCATCAAACTTTTGAATATCAAACTTGATTGCAGACATCTTCAAGTTACCTTACTCTGATACTAATTATTGTGATTTTATGGGAGGATACCCCCCACGACCGGATCGACTGGGGCGGCGCAGCGAAAACAAACCACATGATCTACTAAGGCAACGTGAAAAAGAGAAGAAGAAGATATTCTAAAATAGATAGAAAGCCAACAAACAATATAATGTGATTTCACCGCTCAAATAGATCGTGTGTATATCTACAGGAGAAAGGGGAGAAACTTTCTTAAAATTTTGGGGAGTACAATAAGAATTACTTACATTTCATGCTGAGAAAATTACAAGCCCTTGATGGTTGCCAAGAACAGCGAACCCTTGTGGCTAAGTTTCTCTCACAAATCTCTCACCTAGATGAATTACACCCTTAAGAATTACGAATTTATTAGATTCTCTTGAGATACATTGAAGGCCACCCCTAAGGAGTTATTTATAGACCATAAAACTCTCTTAGTTCTAAACAAACTCCATCACGCGAATAATCACTGCCTAAGAATAAAGAAAATTCGAATTAAAATCGGACTCAAAACAAATGCAGAAAAGAAAACTGTCAGATCCGACATTAGTCGACTAGGTCAGGACATTAGTCGACTAATACATAATATTACGCAACTAGTCCCAAATCCTAGTCGACTACTCTGACAAATGCTGAGAACCCCAACTCTCTATTGGCCAAACCTAGTCGACTATATAATGTATTAGTAACTAATCTAGGTGATTTGTCGACTATATCCTGTATTAGTCAACTATTCTTGTGCACAGATTCTTGAAAACTTTCGTTCTTTGATCTTCAAGTTTTCGTCTACCTTCCCGACATATTCACATCATAATCCTAACACACACTTTTCTTCCTTTACTCAGGGGCAATCCGTTGATGAAGTCCACTGAAATGTCCTCCCAAAACCCTTTCAAACATAGGTGTTGGAACCCGAATTTTTGCCTCCCCATGAGAAAATGTCTATTGTGGATTGCACTGTACCTGCGGTATATAGTTATGATTGGATGATTGATCTAGCTAATTGATGGTGGAAGGATGGTGAATAATCGCATCGCCAGCCTTACTAGGTCTCCTTTAGAACACCTGCAAAACAAATTTATTAAGAAAATGTGGACCTTTCTCATTCCAATTGAATGTTCTCACCTTCAAAAGGAAGCTCTTGATAGTTTGTACCATGTAAAATCAAGAAAGCAAGAATTCTAGGATTAGAACGGGCTAGTGTAGTAATCTACTCCTTAGGCATGCATTCAAATTGAAAGCGAAAAAGAAACTTACCAATGGGACAAGCCCGCTGGGGTTAAATAACCCTACCCCTAAATGCAAAAGTTAAGCAAGATATGGGTTTTCTAGGGGCTTAGGAAGATTATGTGATACACAAAGATGAATGTAAAAGATTAATATACAATGCAAGAGATGTATGTGAAAGTTAGAGTTGTGATGAGACTAAGATTGTGATTGGACTAGAATTGTGATTAGATTAAAACTGTGATTAAAATTGTAATTAGACTAGAATTACGGCTAAGTTAGAATTATTGCTAAACTAGAAATATAATTAAACTAGAATTACAGCTACACTAGAATTATCGCTGGATTACAACTATGGCTACACTATAACTATAACTATATTACAACTACAACTACATTAGAACTGCAAATGAATTACACTGCTGAAAGTAAGAAAAAGAGGAGTCGAGAAAAACTTCTTTGCGATCACCCATATGGAAACTCCAAGCCACGAACTTCGTCGCCCCATGCTCGAATAGGGATTTTAGAGAGGGAAAGGGGATTAGGCTCACAATCAATGACTCATTCAACCTAGACCCAAAAATTCAGAGTCCAAGTCTCTTGGTATTAGACATGTTTTTGCCCGAGATTTTGTGTGTTCTATAAGGCCGAAGGAGGGTTTTTTATAGGTATAGAGGGTGGAATATTGCATGGTACGGTCGACGTGGGACTAAAATATGAAAAGTACTATTCTGAGGTCTAAATGACATTATCACTGTCGTCTAGACCCTTAAAATAATGATTTCGAGTTCGTTTAGGAGTCCCAGTTAGCCGTGGCTTGGGAGAATGGAAATTGGTGAGTTCAAGGGTCTGGACGGCACTCCCACTGTCATCTGACCATAAATAAGATTTTTTTTCCGAAAATTTCTGCGCCAGAGAAGGCGGTCATGGGGCCCACCTAAAGGGACCGGACAGCAGTGTCAATGTTGTTTGGGTCAAAGGGGCTTTCATCTAAGAAAAAATAAAAGGAAAAGGAGGTATTGCCCGTGGGGCCCACTCTCAAGCAACCAGGTTGCAGTGCCAGTCGTCTGGTGAAAAGAAAATCTTGGGAAAATGTAAAAATCTTTTTAAAATGGGAAAATGTTACGAATCCCTAGTATGAGTGTTATGAGTTTGAATGATGCAAATGGGGAATTCCCAGGACTGTAAATTGTTAAAATGGGATATCAGTAATAAGTCTTTCATCCACTAATGTCTCCACTCACAAGACCCTTTGGGCTACCCTTGATCAGCTCAATCTGATTTTTAATATCACCTAGCATCCCCATAATACAACGATCGTCTGATCAGAGTAAAATTTGAGTCTATAATGTAACATTCGACTCCATGAATCATTTGACAACTATAAAGTTTTCAAGCAAAGTCGGTTGTTGAATATTATCATCACCAAATGTCTCGTAAATGAAGCCATATGAAAATGAGTGGATGTCTTGGCAGTTACACTGATACATATCATGCAATTTATTCATGTCACTTTGATATAATCAAAAGTATCGTGGATAGACTCCATTATCAATAGCCCTACTATTTGTTGACATATAACCACACCTTTAAAATCAACAATATTTTCCAAATTAAGGTCAACAGACTCAATGAAACTCAATGCCCTCACCGCCCCATCATCAAGAGAAATGTGCTCTGCTTGTTTCCTTCAATGAATCTTCTTCAACAAGTCTTCTCCTTTCTTCTTCAAGAAGCGTTAGCTAGAATGATCAGAAAACTCTTCCTGATCTAGGACGCCTGACAATAAGGAATTCGTTGATTCAATAGTAGAGTTGAGATTAATAGACTAGAGGTAAGCGAAAGCAGAAGAAGCCATCGTATCCAAGTCAATTGCCAAATCAGTGCTGAAGTCAGATGAGGGAGGAAGCAGATGCAGATCCAATAAATCCCTCTAGAGGAGGTAATGGATCCAATTGATCAAGGTCTTTGGATTATCCATTGTAGCGTGTTGTGTTTAGGGTCGCTAGCAGAAGATCAAGGACTTTGCCAATGATCGAATTCATAGTTATTTGATAGTGATTGAGATTCTTGATACCCATCTAAGATTTGGATGTACAAAAGGATCAACCATCATCTTTTTCTTTAATGTTTGCTCTGAGCAATAAATTCAATCAATCCCTACAATAGGATCAATTTTGTTTCAATTAGTCAATTCAATTAATTTAGGTTGTGAATTAGAGCAACAAAAAGATCAAATATTTTATTTATCCTGTATTTTCTCCTGAGTAGTAGATCTAGTGAGATGGATTGTGATTCTTCAAGAAAATTGGGAGCTATTTTTTTACATGTTAATGACTATTTTGTGATGAGTTTTGGGGTTGTATTGAGTGATTAGTTCTCAAGTGTGAGAGTTATTGGAGAGATTGGTTTCATTGTAGTATTTGATACTTCTCTTTTGATTAATAAAAATAATTTTACCTTCCAATATCTATATTTATTTAGGGTTAAATAAGATTGGTTCAAGACTATTAGAGGTTTTCCCTTTCGGTCAAATTGGGTTTCATGATTGTTAACCTAATATCTATTAAAGTTAGTAAGCCTTTGTTCCAATGATATAGTTAGTCTAGCTCCATTAAGAAAGATTAACTCTTCAACCCACTTTGAAAAATTGCTAGAGAGAGGCTTGACTATTTCTGAAAGGATTTGATCATGAATGTTTCCCACTCAAATTCAATGTTACGACACTCAAATACAAGATCAACTCTATTGAAGTTGATATATATTATTTAAAGTAATTAAAAATCAAAAATCAAGTGTTTTGTATTTTCTTGTCCATGCATCAAGTAAGCACAAAATAGATGGCCAAAACTAGTATATTACTTATATTTCTGACTTTAGATAAACCAATTCTCAATCCGACCATTTGATCATGATCTAAAAACCTCTCACACCAACTTTTATTAAGTTTCAAGTATTTTACACCATTAAACTAACCAATACAGTATTTTGATCATTCATTTTTCACCTACTTGATGAATAACCAAAAGTATTTAAAACACTCGACTTTTATTTTTAAGACTCTTAACAATGTAAATCAACTTCAACAGAGTGAATCTTCAATTTGAACGGCCTCATGTTGAATTTAAATGGGAAGGATTCATCTTCATATCCTTCCCAAAGGACCAAAGTATGTATGTGTATGTGTGTGTATTTGTATATACTGAGTGAGACTATGCTATTAGCGATAGTATTTAAGATGTAAATATTATCAGCCCAACTTTAAAAATGGGTAACTCTAAGAAAAAATCTGCTTCGTTAGATATGATCTAGTACCCATAAATTATATACAAACCTGTAATCACCTGGAGGGGGTGAATAGATGATGTGCTAATCAAATGCGAAAATAAAAAAATTTATACTAACTAAAAACTTAACGCAATCTATAACCAAAGAGTGAAGCCAAATACCCAATGAAGGGATCTAGGACTTCTCCTCAAAATTTCTATTGATTAAGAGTTGACGTGCTTCAATAGCTCTCTTGGTTTAAACAAGTGTAAGCACATGAAGTATATCAAGTATGTAAGGATAGATAAGAAATAACATGCAAGATATCAATTAAATAATCCCAAGCATGTATATCAATTAAGCACAATTAATATTAAACATATAAAGATATAAACAATGTGAGCATACAAGATATATAAACACAAGTGAATCAAAAGAGAGATAAGCAATTGCAAATACGGGAGAATTATTTTGAGGCTCGAGCCACCGGCTCTACATCTCCGCCTTCACCACAATGAAGAATTTTCACTATAATCGATCTCGCAAGATTACTTGTTGCCATCTACAAGATTCCTTAAGAACTCTCAGATTCGCAAGTCCTTCACTCGTTCCTGCAAGAACAACAACACAAGTGAATTTGTAAGCTCGCTGAGACTGCAATCTTCAACTACTCAAATACAAGGTAGAACAATTGGTGATCAACTTCTTGATCACAAATAAAACTCTTCTCACAAATAAGGATCCTACAGGATAGATTTAGCAATGGAAGACTCAAGCTTGTATGAGAAAACTAGATAGATTTGAAAGTGAAAAGCTCAAAAAATTCTTTTGAAAACTGAAAACTATCTTTTGATATGAAAATGAAGCTCTAAAACTTGTTGAAAAATTTTGTTGAAAATGGGGTAATAAGCACAAGAAAACTTGTTGAAAAAATCGTTTAAAAATCAGGCCAAAAACCCCTATTTATAGGCCAAACCAAAAATAGCTGTTAGAGTCCAAACACAGGCCAAACCAGCCTGTTAGTCGACTAGGCGATCGACTGCCAATGGTCAAAAATATGACCGTAGGGTTTGCCTGTCGAACCGATAGTCGAATGAAAATAAATAGAGAGCACTGAGCTTCAGCGGTCGACCGGTCGATCGACTGGCATGCACAACCCATAGGCATGTGCATATCCGGTCAACCAGGCGGTTGACTAGGCTCTGCCCCAAAACTATATATGTAGTATTTTTTAAACATTTTTTTAAATCTAATTAAATTTCAATAAATCTCAATAAATTCTATAAAAATAAGTTCATGTAAATACATTAAAGTACAAATATGTGTGATTAAAAATCAACACATATTACAAACATATGAATTTGTTTTTGAGATAAAGAATTTTACTCTTGAAACAAAATTATATTTTCTAAAAAAAAACTTAACTCATCAAAACAAGTTTCTTAAACACTATAGGGCTCTATTATGTGTAGATAGAATCCAACACATAATCCAAACTATAATAACTTATTCTTTTGAGATATAAGTCATGTAAACACAAGATATAAGTTTAAAACATAATGATAGAATCTTTTATAAAATGATATAGTTAAACTCAATCTTCTTGAAAAATAAAACACCAAAACTATTGTTCTTGAAAACCAATATGAAACTTTGGTGTGTGTGAAGGTGTGTAAGCTTGAGCAATCTCAACTAATCTATTCTTTAACATAAATTCTAAACTTACAAACTCTTAACTCAAGTCTTTTTCTTGAGTAAATCTTTTTTCCCATCTTAGATTCCATAGAGCTAAACGCCTCCTTGAGTACTAGATGAGATTTTTAATCTTGAGCTCTTGAATCACCACGTGTTAGCTTCAAAATTCGACTTTGAATCTTTTATTGATGTTAAACACCAACTAAGATCTTGATTGGATATCTGAAACTAACACAAGATCATTTGTATCATAACTATATGAGTTAATTATCATCAAAACTAGAGTAATAGGCCTTTGGGCCAACAATATCCCCTTTTTTGATTATGACAAAACTCATGAAGTTATATATGCATAAATTAGAGAAACTCTTTGTAAAAGCTCCTCCTTAACTCATGCATAGAAAATAAACAGTACGATATTCAATAAATCTTATAAAACAACAAAAAATTTATGCATAAAACATGAAACATGCATATATAAACTCTATAAAATTTTCCCCTCATTTTGTCAGGTCATTAATAAAAGGGGAAAAAATAAAATAACTGTATATGCGATATAAATCTATGACAAGGAAAGATGTTAAATTAATTTTTCCTATATACATGCATTACATGAAGAAGAGATAACTAAACCCGAACAGATAAGCATAATATACAATATATAGATAGAGATGTTAAGCTCTCCCTACACGTGTATGATTTAGAGAAGAGAGGTCAAGCTCTTCTTTATACAATCATTATATATTTACATATAGAGAAGACTTTAGGTTAACTCCCCTTGCATATAGGCAATACATATGAAATAATAGATACCGGTTGGAAATTTTTGATATCACTTGTAAATAAACATAAAAATAGATACCAATAAGCAAAAATCATTTGAAAAGTGGATACCAATCATAATAATTGATCCCAATAGAAAATATAAACAAATTGCTAAAAGAAAATACTTTTCTCAAAAGAATGGGAGTAAAGATAAGATACCAATTTAAATCAAAAGAATTCTCCCTTTTTTTGAAACAACAACAAAAACCAACGCATAAGCTTTTAAAAGAATGTACTAATTCATTTGAAATCAAATCAAGCTTACCATGAAACTAATTGTGCTATAAAATATGTATAAATATATATATATATATATATATATATATATATATATATATATATATATATATATATATATATATATATATATATATATATATATATATATATATATATATATATATATATATATAGGTCAATTGAAATACCACTTGAAATATAACACACATATATATAAAAATGAATAAGCATGCAAAAATCAAATGTAATGAGATTTGTGTATAACTCATTGAAATTACCAACCTACATGCACATGTCAAAGAAATAGTCATTTAAGCGTATAAGACATGAACACCCAACCATCCTCCTACAAAGGATGGTATTTTCAAAAATAAATAATTTTGAAAATAATTGAGACTAGTTTGAAATAGTATCGAGTGAAGAGTAAAAGAAATAATTTAAAATAGTTTTAAAAACTAGTTCAATATTCTTCAAAATATGAAACAGATCATATATATCACATGAAACATACTTAATTCACAAAAATTGTCACTCAAAATCTATATAGCATATACATATACATGTGTGTGTGTGTGTGTGTGTGTGTGTGTGTGTGTGTGTGTGTGCGCTCATAAATATAAACCATAGGTAAACAAAATAGGTGAGTGAGCAATAATCATATAAATAACACATTCATAAAGATAAAACATTAAGGCTCTAAAAAATTCATCAAAATTCTTATGAACTTTCATTTTAAAACTTTGATACATACAAAACTTGATTTGTAAAAATATGAAAACACAAATCAAGAATTTTTTCACAAACATGGTATTCATAAAATATGCAAGAATCATCAAAAGTAGGACATATAAGTACAATCAAATATGAATTGAGTACACAAATAAAATAAAATATGTATAACATTAGAAACAAGTGTATCTCAAGAATTGTGCATGTATAACACAAGTTTTAATAAAATTTACATATAAACATATGATCTAAACATATAAATCACGATATGCTTTCAAATAAAGCATATACAAACATATATTAAAAAACAAATAGGCATTTAAATCCGCTTAAAAATATGAAGGTAAGTTTCAAAAATACATGCATAGTTTAATAACCAATCAATTCATCTTTAAGCACAAAACAACAAACGATATAGTCTAAATTACTACATTAACATATGAGCATTTAAGTAAATGAAATATTTTTAAAATAGAGAAGATGAGATGATTGCCCATACCAATGTAGCCAACTTCATTTCTCCATACGTAGATGGTCCTCCCACCTAAACTCCTTGATAGTGATGCATCCATTGATTTGTCTATCAAGCTTAATTGCATCCACCACTAAGGCACCAATTCTCTCACGTCTTGTGAGAGCCCACAGCCACATAAAAAAATTTGGTATGAATTTTGATACCCAAATTTTTTTTGGGTCCTTGAGGGTTAGTATCACTACGAACCCAAACATTCTTATTTTCAAAATTTGTTAAATTTAATCTATCGTAGTAAAATTTTGCAAGATGGCCTTTTGCGGTCACAATGTGTATGTCACCCCCTTCCTAAAATACATGAAAATGGAGTTGCGACGAGAGTTGGCAGATATATACTCGAGGAGAATATCCCAAGCATACACGCTAAGCCTAAAGTAATCTGAACAAGGTATAAAATCTAATACGCTAAATCAATATCATTGCAATACTATATATAGATGTTCACACATAATATCATATTAATAGGAGAATCGAACAAGCATGAGTCTAATGCATAGAATCATGAAAGTAATAAGAATAAAGAAAAGTAAGATAATACTGAGAAAGGATGGTTGATCGGCAAAAAGCAAGTACAAGAATATGTAAAAAGAGTGTGGGTTGATGTTACTGCTTTTGCGATTCTTCCGTAGTAGCGAAGTGGCTATAAGGGTCGTATCCACAAGGAGGGAGAGTGATGGAAGCTTGATGCGGCTTCAAAGTTCAAGAAGAAAGAAAGTTTTTGTTTCTAAATAAAGAATTGAAAAGTGAAAACAAGTTGTTTTTAAGAATTGTTAGAAAATATTTTGGTGGTTTGTAAAAGTGAATTTTTCTTAATGATAAAGGTGCATGGCTAACTTTCTACTAAGTGCTCCCACTAATCCCTAACTTCTTGAAGATGTAGCCTCATGATGGATCATAGGCAAGCATAACCCTTATGCATTGGAACTATTCACGTTGAAATCAAGTGAAAGTTCTTCCTATAACTTCGCTTTATACGACAAAAACTCGGACATTCTCATATCAAGATCCAATAGAAGGCGAGAATACGGGAAGACACGAGTGCACTAATGGTATCAGCAAAGTTAAAAGAAAAGTTCTAACTTACAACAATAAGCAAAGTACAAAATTCATGGATCATCAAAAAACCATTTAAGTATGAAATATAAGAAGGTAAATACTTGTAGGTAAGGTAGAGTTAAAACCCTCGTCTTAAGATGCCATAGCTCTCGTTTGCACAAGGCTTGTTTGACACTATTGACTCATGCGGGTTATCAATCAAGTAGTTAGAGATTAGTGGGTTAGTAGTTAGTTAGCCATACTATGAAAAAGTTAGTTAGCCATAAAAGTAAAAAAAATAACAAAGGAAAAGAAATGGAGAGGAAGGGAGTTAAACTACAACAAGAAACAACAAAAGGAAGAAGAAAAGTTAAAGAAAGGAAGTTACACTACAACAAAGTAAAAGAAAAGAAGTGAAGAAGGAAGTTGCACTACAATAAGGAAGTAAAAGGTAAATGGCAAAGACAAGTAAATGAAAAGAAGGAAGAGAAGTAGTACTTGTATTAGCTTGTTACCCCTCAAATACAACACTTACACACTCTCTCTTTCACTCTAATGGCTAAAACTAAAGCAACTACAATTACTAGCAACAAAACATAAAAATACAACTCTATTCTCTGGATCTGCTCAAACTGAATACCCCTTGGGGGTATTTATAGGCACCAGGGGAAGGGGGGCCACGGGGACGGCACGTTGCCTAAAGCGCAGGCGCGCGCGCCTGACTTCGGGCAGCACGCCGTCCCATCTGTCTTCTGACGCCATGATGTCTTGGATTCGTGATTTGATGCCCTGGACTGACAAAATCTTCACTCTAAAGTCAATGGCTACTTGGTAGGTCTTTAATCACCAATTAAATGGTGATTAAGGTCTTCTTCTTCATTTGCACATCATGGACCTAGGATCAAGCAAGTAAGGTTTTATTAGCAGAATTTTACATGAAATAAATATGGGAATGTAAGCAAAATTAGAGACTAATCACACCCCACACTTGTCTTTTTGCTCGTCCCGAGAAAAACAAAAAATGAGAACATTATTACACCACTTTCGCAGGTGACGTGATTGCACTGAGCATGTGCAACAAGCCTTTAAACCTCTAGATTTCCACTAGAGGAGGAGTGCTGTCTTCTGAGGGTTTTCAGCGGATTGCACCCACAAAATCCAGTAAGTAAAGAAAAGTAGTTAATTGTTAGAAAAAATTTGTAATGAAAAAGAACTTTCAATCATCTAAGTAAAATTGACCGAAGGATGTAAGAATTAGGTTTAACCCTCACAAGTCCTCTTATACTTTAGCCTTCATAAAGGAAGAAACTATAGTTTTTCTTTAAATTTAGAAAGGATCTTGTACATCTAACTTATTCTTTTATTTTGCTTTAGATAGATTTGCATAATGTGTAAGTGTGATGTGCTTAGGATTTTTCAACTCAATTTTGAATATCATTTAATTTTATTAATATTTACTTATTATTCTTGGTTCCATTAGGCTTTCTACTTCACTTATGTAACACATATCAGACCGATGACTCCCAAACCAGATGGTCTTAGGGCACCAGGTGGAAAAACACCCTTCAGGTCAAATATGCAAGTGGAGTAGGCCACGAAATCAAGATTTATTTATACATTATTGTATATAAATTTTTTTGGCGTGAGTAATCATTCTTCTTGAGGCACAATTATCCAGCTCTTTTTTTTCAGAGTTGTGTCTCTAAATCCCAAGCGTGTGTGTGTGGGTTATGCATATTCTACTAAGGCTAAATAAAAGGTATGAGTTATTTTCCTTATCCCTTCTAACTTTTTAGTCAAACTAATATATCTTGTTTATTTAGGCAAAAATAAAGATTCATTAATAAGGTTCCTGTAATTCCTACAATCTTTTAGTATTTTTATAAAGAGTATGAAATTTTTTTCAATCTTTTTTTTTTGGGGAAAGAAGGAGAAAGAATAAAAGGAAAAAGAAAAAGTGTTAGCACCCCCCCACACCTATCTAATGCATTGTCCTCAATGAATGCAGATGTAAATGCAAAGGCGATAAATAGGGTGAAGAAATGATGTCACCGTCTTCGTGGACTCGGCCGACCAAATGCGAATAGGCTAAAGAAAGGACAAAAAGGATGTAGAAAGGGTAAGTATATAAACAATTTTTTTTTAGTTATGGTGGTTAGGTGTATGACGGGACAAAAAGAGTCAGCACACTATCATCCGGAATCATAGGCTCAGTGGTCAAGAAGGGCTTCAGTCTTTACCCATTCACTTTGAATTCCGTGTTGTTCTTAGGGTCTGCAATAAGCACAACACCGTGTGAGAAAACAGTGCGCATAATGAACGGTCCCGGCCAACGAGTTTTTAGCTTCCCCGCGAAAATATGAAGTCTAGAGTTATACAGCAGAAGCTTATCTCGCGGGGCAAAGTTTTTCCGGGTTATGATCTGGTCATGAAAAAGTTTTGTCCTGCTTTTGGTGATTCGAGCATTCTCATAGGCTTCATTCCGTATCTCCTCTAATTCTGAAATCTGCTGTCTCCTTGGCTCATCGGCCCTACTCAAATCGAAATTGAGCTGCTTAATGGCCCAGAGGGCCTGGTGTTCTAACTCTACTGGCAGATGACAGGCTTTTTCAAATACGATTCTATAAGGAGACATCCCCAGAACTGTCTTAAAAGCAGTGCGGTAAGCCCACAATGTATCATTGAGCTTAACCAACCAATGATCGACAAAAAGCAAGTACTAAAATAAGAGAAGGAAGTGTGGGTTGATGTTACTACTTTTGCGATTCTTCCGTAGTAGCGAAGTGGCTATACGGGTCATATCCACAAGGAGGGAGAGCGATGGAAGCTTGATGCGGCTTCAAAGTTTAAGAAGAAAGAAAGTTCTTGTTTCTAAATAAAGAACTGAAAAGTGAAAATAAGTTGTTTTTAAGAATTGTTGGAAAATGTTTTGGTGGTTTGTAAAAGTGATTTTTTTCTTAGTTGTAAGAATGCATGGCTAACTTTCTACTAAATGCTCCCACTAATTTCTAACTTTTGGAAGATAGCCTCACGATGGATCATAGGCAAATACAACCCTTTTGCATTAGAACTATTCACGTGGAAATCGAGTGAAAGTTCATCCTAAAACTTAGCCTACACGACAAAAACTCGGACATTCCCTTATCAAGATCCAATAAAAGGCGAGAATAAGGGAAGACACGAGTGCACTAACGGTATCGGCATAGTTAAAAGGAAAAGTCTCTAACTTACAATAACAAGTAAAGTACACAACCCATAGATCATCAAAAACTCATTAAGTATGAAGTATAAGAAAGTAAATACTTGTAGATAAATTAGAGTTAGAACCCTCGTCTTAAGATGCCATAACTCTTGTTTGCACAAGGCTTGTTTGACATTATTGACTCATGTAGGTTATCAATGAAGTGTTGAAAATTAGTGGGTTAGTAGTTAGTTAGCCATGCTAATGAAAAGTTAGCCATAAAAGTAAAAGAAACAACAAAGAAAAAGAAGTGGAAAGAGGGAGTTGCCCTACAAGAAAACAAAAGAAAAGAAAAGTTAAAGAAAGGAAGTTACACTATAATAAAGTAAAAGAAAAGAGGTGAAGAAGAAAGAAGTTACACTACAACAAAGAAGTAAAAGTAAATGGCAAAAACAAGTAAACGGAAAGAAGAAAGAGAAGTAGTACTTGTATTATCTTGTCACCCTTCAAATACAATATTTTACACACTCTCTCTCTTTCACTCTAATGGCTAAAACTTAAAATTAGAAGAAGAAGAACAACAACAACTACAAACTAAAAGCAAGGCTAAACAACTTGCTCTAACTCTGGATCTCCTCAAACTGAAGACCCCAGGGGGGTATTTATAGGCACCAGGGGAAAGAGAGCCTCGTGGGAAGCACGTGGCCCAAAGCGCAGGCGCAGGCGCGCCCAAAGGGTCGCGGAAACGCGGCCAGGGCCGCGTTTCCGCAGCCTGGGCCAGGCAGGGCGGCGCACGCCTAGTTTTGGGCAGTGCGTCGCCCAGTCTATTGTCTGACTCCTGGATGTCTTGGATTCGTGATTTGATACCCTGGGCTGACAAAATCTTCAATCTAAAATCAATGGCTACTTGGTAGGCTTTTAATCACCAATTAAATAGTGATTTAGGTCTTCTTCTTCATTTGCACACCATGGACCTAGGATCAAGCAAGCAAGGTTTTATTAGCAGAATTTTAGATGAAATAAATATGAGAATGTGATGAAAAATATGCAAAATTAGAGACTAATCACACCCCCACACTTATCTTTTTTGCTTGTCCTGAGCAAAACAAAAATGAGAACATTATTACACCACTTTCGCAGGTAACGCGATTGCACTGAGCATGTGCAACAAGCCGTTAACCTCTAGGTTTTCCCTAGAGGAGGAGTGTTGACTCCTGAGGGTTTTCAGCGGATTGCACCCACAAAATCCAGTAAGTAAAGAAAAGTAGTTAATTGTTAGAAAAATTTTTGTCATGAAAAAGAACTTTCAATCATCTAAGTAAAAATGACCGAAGGATGTAAGAATTAGATTTATCCCTCATAAGTCCTCTTATACTTTAGCCTTCATAAAAGAAGAAACTATGATTTTTCTTTAACTTTAGAAAGGATCTTGTACTTCAAACTCATTCTTTTATTTTGCTTTAGATGGATATGCATAATGTGTAAGTGTGATGTGCTTAGGATTTTCAACTCAACTTTGAATACCATTTACTTTTATTAATATTTACTTATAATTCTTGGTTCTATTAGGCTTTCTACTTCACTTATGTAACACATATCAAATCGATGACTCCCAAACTAGATGGTCTTAGGGCACCAGGTGGAAAAACACCTTTCAGGTCAAATATGCAAGTGGAGTAGGCCACGAAATCAAGATTTATTTATATATTATTGTATAATTTTTTTTTTGGCGTGAGTAATCATGCTTCTTGAGGCACAATTATCCAGCTTTTTTTTTTCAGAGTTGTGTCTCTAAATCCCAAGCATGTGTGTGGGTTATGCATATTCTACTAAGGCTAAATAAAAGGTATGAGTTATTTTTCCTTATCTCTTCTAACTTTTTAGTCAAACCAATCTTTCTTGTTTATTTAGGCAAAAATAAAGATTCATTAATAAGGTTCCCATAATTCCTACAATCTTTTGGTATTTTTATAAAGAGTATGAAATTTCTTTTCAGTCTAAAATTTTCTTTTTTTTTGTTTTTTCCCTTTTTTCTGAAAAAAAAGAAAGAATAAAAGGAAAAAGAAAAAGTGTTAGCACCCCCACACCTATCTAATGCATTGTCCTCAATGAATGCATATGGAAATGCAAATGCAATAAATAGAGGGAAGAAATGATGTCACCGTCTTCGTGGACTCGGGCCGGCCAAGTGCGAATAGGCTAAAGAAATGTCAAAAAGAATGTAGAAGGGGTAAGCATATAAACAATTTTTTTATTTTATTTTATTTTATTTATTTGTTGTGTTAGGTTTATGACGGGGCAAAAAGAGTCAGCACACTATCATCCGGAGTCATAGGCTCATTGGTCAAGAAGGGCTTCAGTCTTTACCCATTCACTTTGAATTCCGTATTATTCTTAAGGTCTGCAATAAGCACAGCACCGTGTGGGAAAGTAGTGCGCATAATGAACGGTCCTGACCAACGAGTTTTCAGCTTCCCCGCGAAAATATGAAGCCTAGAGTTATACAGCAGAACCCTATCTCCTGGTGTAAAGTTTTTTCGGAGTATGATTTGGTCATGAAAATTTTAGTCCTGCTCTTGGTGATTTGGGCATTCTCATAGGTTTCATTCCGTATCTCTTCTAATTCTAAAATCTGTAGTCTTCTAAGTTCACTGGGCTTTGTCAGATCAAAGTTGAGTTGCTTAATTCCCAGAGGGCCCGGTGTTCTAACTCTACTGGCAGATGACAGGCTTTTCCAAACACGATTCTATAAGGAGACATCCCCAGAACTGTCTTAAAAGCAGTGCGGTAAGCCCACAATGCATCATTAAGCTTAACCGACTAATCCTTTCGGTTTTGTCCGACAGTCTTTTCCAGAATGAGCTTGATCTGTCGGTTGGTGACTTCGACCTGCCCATTTGTCTGGGGATGATACGGAGTCGATAACTTGTGATTGATGGAATATTTTCGCATCAGAGTTTCAAAAACTCTGTTGCAGAAATGTGATCCATTATCACTAGTTATCTCTCTGGGGGTGCCAAATCGGGAGAAGATGTTCTCTTTGATAAATTTGACTACCATTTTGTTATCATTCGTCTTAGTTGGCACAGCTTCTATCCACTTAGAGACATAATCTAAAGTAACCAAAATGAATTGGTTGCCGAAGGAATTGGGAAATGGCCCCATGAAATCAATACCCCAAACATCAAAAATTTCAACTTCAAGGATCGGGTTCGGGGGCATCATGTCTCTTCTTGAAATCTTCCCAATTTTTTGACAATTTGCGCATGACTTGCAAAAATGATATGAGTCTTTGAACAAAGTGGGCCAGTATAGCCCACTTTGTAGAACCTTCTCTGCAGTCTTGCGGGGACCGAAGTGTCCTCCGCATGCAAGGTTATGGTAAAAGCTGAGCACACTCCTCTGTTCCTCCTCTGGTATGCATCGTCTAATAATTTGGTCGGGACAATATCTACAGCAACCAAAATGAACTTGTTGCCGAAGGAATTGGAGAATGGCCCCATGAAGTCGATACCCCACACATCAAAAATTTCAATTTCAAGGATCGGGTTCAGAGCTTAGATGGTTGGTGTGTACAGAATTCATGAGAGATGATCAGCGACTACATTTCTATACCTCGTTTATCCCGAATTTTTAAGTCAAATTCTTGAAGTAAAAGGATCCACCGAATCAGTCGGGCTTTTGCTTCCTTCTTGGTCATGAGGTATTTCAGAGCCGAGTGATCCGTAAAAATCACCGTCTTCGAACCTAACAAGTAGAGCCGGAACTTTTCTAACGCAAAGACAACGGCCAAGAATTCCTTCTCAGTCGTTGTATAGTTCTGTTGGGCGTCATTCAAGGTCCTACTCGAGTAATAAATCACGTACTACCTATTGTCGATGCGCTGTCCTAGAACAACGCCAATAGCAAAATCAGATGCATCACACATGATTTCAAATGGCTGGCCCAATTAGGAGCAGAAATAATAGGCGCAGAAATAAGTTCTTGCTTAAGCTTCCCCCATGACTTGAAACATTTATCGTTGAAATCAAAGGGCATGTCCTTAGCGAGCAGGTTGGTTAAGGGCCTTGCGATTTTATTAAAGTCCTTAATGAACCGTCGGTAGAACCCAGCATGCCCTAAAAGGATCTAATATCCTCGATGCTTTTGGGTGGTGGAAGCCTAACAATCACTTCTACTTTAGTCTTATCCACTTCTATGCCTCTCCTAGAAATCTTATGGCCCAAGACAATCCCCTGTCTCACCATGAAGTGACATTTTTTCCAGTTTAGAGTTAGGTTCTTCTTAATGCATCTTTGTAGCACTAACTCTAGGTGATGAAGACATTGATCAAATGAATCTCCGTAGATGGAGAAGTCATCCATGAAAATCTCAAGAAAACGTTTCACCATGTCAGAGAACAAACTAAGCATGCACAGTTGGAACATTGCGGGAGCATTACACAATCCAAAAGGCATGCGTCGATAAGCAAAGGTTCCGAACGGGCAGGTGAACGTCGTCTTTTCCTGATCTTCTGCAGTAATGGGGATTTGATTGTATCCCGAGTACCCATTTAGAAAGCAGTAGTACTCATGTCCAGCCAAACGCTCAAGCATTTGGTCGATGAAGGGTAGCGGGAAGTGGTCTTTACGGGTAGCTGCATTCAGCTTCCTGTAGTCGATACAAACACGAACCTTGGTAGGCAGTCTTGTTTGTACCAACTCTTTTCCTCATTTTCTACCACCATAAAGCCAGCCTTCTTAGGGACCGCATGAACAGGGCTAACCCATTGGCTATTAGAAATGGGATAAATTATCCCATTATCTAATAGTTTCAGAATTTCAGCCTTAGCTGCCTCTTGCATAAGAGGGTTAAGCCTTCGTTGGGGTCCCTCCTAGGGGTTGCTTCATCGACTAAATGGATTCTATGTTATACTATGGCTGGACTTATTCCCTTGATGTCCTTCATCGTCCATCCAATGGCTTCCCTATGTCTTTTCAGAATAGACAGTAAGCTGTCCTCTTGTTACTTAGTCAGGTGAGTTGCTATGATGACTGGCAAGGTGTCCTTTCCGCCCAGGTAGGCGTACTTGAGGTGTTCAGGCAAGGTTTTTAGCTCTAGGGAAGGTGTTGCTTCATTGGAGGCAATCTCTGGGCTTTCAATTCTAGGATGGGGTACACTTGGGCTTGACGCCCAATTCACTGCTGAATCTACGATCTGGTCTAGATTAAAATCCTCAGCCACCAAATTAAACTCTACCTCAGTTTCTATCTCCATACTTCCTCATGCTCACTAGTCAGGTTTTCAATAGAATTGACCTCAAACGTTTGATCATTGACATCCTATGTTGTCTTCCAAGATTGAAGACATTGACTTCCTTCTTCATGTCTCCAAAAGTCAATTGCATGGACCCGTTTCTACAGTTGATTATGGCATTGGCTGTAGCAAGGAATAGGCGCCCTAAGCTGATGGGAGTTTGAGACCTAAGATTGGACACAGGTTTGGTCTCAAGCACAATGAAGTCAACGGGGTAAATGAAATCCCCGACCCGAATAAGGACGTCTGTGATTTCCCCCTTCGGGATCTTCACAAATCAGTCAGCTAGCTGAATGGTGACTCGAGTTGGGCTTAGCTCGCCCAACCCAAATTGCTGGTATACTGAGAGAGGTAGCAAGTTGATACTTGCTCCCAGGTCAAGAAGCGCTCTACTGATTTTGGTCTGTCCTATGGTGTAGGAAATGGTGGGACATCCAGAATCCTTGTATTTTACCGGAATGGGACCAGACAGAATTTCGCTTATATTAGTGGCCAAGAAGACTTTCTTAGGTACATTGGTCTTTCTCTTCTTTGTACACATATCCTTATGAAATTTGGCATAAGCCGGGACTTGTTGGATAGCGTCAAGAAGTGGCACATTCAATTTGACCTAGTTGAACATCTCTAGCATTTTCTCTATGTGCATATTTTTATTGTTGTTCCTAAGCCTATTAGGAAAGGGTGCTACAGGTTTATGAACTTGTTCAGCAGCTTTGTTCTCATTAGATGTTTGTGGAGTGGATTGGGAGGAACTAGCAAAGGTAGAGGCTGGAGTGGGATTACGATGGACTGGACTTTTCTATTGGTAGACCTAGTTGTCTACCTTCTTTCCAGATCGCAGAGTGTGAACAGCATTGCACTGGTTAATCGATGGATCCTGAATTTCATATGCTTGATTGGAGGTTTTTGGGTTAACTAGCGGCTGACTAGGCAAAGTACCTTTTGGTCTTTCACTTAGAGAGCCAGTTAACTGGCTCATCTGCATTTCCAATCTCGATATGGTCTGTGAATGATTGTTCAGAGTTTGTCCCTGGTTTTGCATAAAAGCGGTTTGGGACTTGATGAAGGCCTCTATCCTCTCATCTAATTTACTGATTTTCTTTTCCATTGGTGAGCCTTGGGAGGAGGAAGCTTGGGCATGACTGGGAAAAGTTGGTGGAGGAGTAGGATGGTGAAAATTGTTAGAAAAATTAGGCCTGGGAGGATTGTTTTGGGCCCAGGAGAAATTGGGGTGATTTCTCCAGCCGGGATTGTACGTCTGTGAGTAGGGGTTGTGAGGCGGCCGTGAGTAAGTCGCGTTCAGGTATTCCGATGGCACTTGCTTGGCATGAAAAATGGGGCACTCTTCAAAGACATAGTTTGGTGCCTGACAATATGAACAACCCGGATTGTGAATTGGTGGTGGGTTGATCTGGTTGACACTGGCAGGCTCTTTTGTTTCCAGAGCTTCTATCCTTCTCATTAGGGTAGCAATCTTATCCTCGGCAGCTATGGATGATTCTAGAGATAGGAGCCCTCCTCTTGAGGCTATAAATTGTGAATTCCTAGGTTTTTCCGAGGCTAGCTCCCATTACAGGATTTTCTCCGCTAAATCCTCAAATAAATCCCAACCCTGATTCTCATCCTTCTGCAAGAACCCTTCCTGACACATCGTTTCTAATAGGGTCTTAGTCTGATAATCTAGACCATCGTAGAGAATCTAGCACTGACGCCATTTCTCCACGCCATGATGAGGACACTGAGCTAAGAGATCTTTGAATCGCTTAAAGTATCTCCAAAATGGTTCGCTCGAGTCTTGCTTAAACTATATGATGTTCTTCCTAATGAGGGCAGTTTTGTGAATTGGGTAGAATTTCTTCAAGAAGGCCTTGACGAAATCATCCCAGGTCGTGACTGAATCTGCTGCCAAGCGTACAACCATTTCTTAGTTAGGTCCTTTAGGAAAAAAGGGATGAAACGTAACCTAACGGCATCGTCTCCTAGCTGTGGTATACGCATCATGAGACATACTTCTTCAAATTCCCTAACAAAGAAGTATGCGTCCTCTGATTCTAAACTATGAAATTTGGAAAGAGTATTAATGAATTGGGGCTTTAACTCGAAGTTATTTCCGTTTGCTTCAGGAAGTTTTATGCAAGATGGAAGTGAAGTTCTGATCGGGTAAAATCTATCCTGAAGTGACGCCATCACCGGTTCTGGATGCAAGGGTAGAGAAGTATTTCTTGTTAATCTGGAAGTTGACGGATCTCTCATCCACTCTTGCATGCAGTACACCACAAACAACGTGAAGACAACAAATAATCGAAAAAGAACAAAAAAAACAAACAAAAGAAAGGAAAACAATCACAAGCCATAGTCTAAGGTACCTGGACCTAGAAGACTCCTAACTGGTCGATTCCCGGGGAAGGTTGTTGCAGGAACTCGACTACAAGCTAATCGGCCAGGAAAGGGCAAAGCTCGGGGGGAGGTATCGGGCGGAGCCACGGGCCTAATTACGCCAAACCACGGAGCTTTCAAGGCTTTACCTCTCAATCCACTTTCCTTAGACACCGATTTTGCAGGAGTATAGTTCTTACAATTTTCAACCTCGGTTATTCTCTTAGTGAGTCCGAGATGTCCCTAGGGCCAACGTCTATTGACTTTTAGTTAAGGCTTGGGAAAATGTGAGTGCACTTGGAGATGAAAATTATGCAAAATTAGAGACTAATCAACCAATCCTTTCGATTTTGTCCGACAGTCTTTTCCAAAATGAGCTTGATCTGTCGATTGGTGACTTTGACCTGCCCATTTGTCTGGGGATGATATGGAGTAGACAACTTGTGATTGATGGAATATTTTCGCATCAGAGCTTCAAAAACTCTGTTGCAGAAATGTGATCTATTATCACTAATTATCGCTCGAGGGGTGCCAAATCAGGAGAAGATGTTCTCTTTGAAAAATTTGACAACTACTTTGTTGTCATTCGTCTTAGTTGGCATAGCTTCTACCCAGTTAGAGACATATCTACAGCAACTAAAATGAACTGGTTGCCGAAGGAATTGGAGAATGGCCCCATGAAGTCGATACCCCACACATTAAAAATTTCAATTTCAAGGATCGGGTTCAGAGCTTGGATGGTTGGTGCGTTCGAAATTCATGAGAGATGACCAACGACTATATTTTCTATACCTCGTTTATCCCAAATTTTTAAGTCAAATTCTTGAAGTAAAAGGATCCACCAAATCAGTCGGGTTTTTGCTTCCTTCTTGGTCATGAGGTATTTCAGAGCCGAGTGATCCGTAAAAATCACCGTCTTCGAACCTAACAAGTAGGGCCGGAACTTTTCTAACGCAAAGACAACGGCCAAGAATTCCTTCTCATTCGTTGTATAGTTCTGTTGGGCGTCATTCAAGGTCCTACTCGAGTAATAAATCACGTGCTGTCTATTGTCGATGCGCTGTCCTAGAACAGCGCCAATAGACAAATCAGATGCATCACACATAATTTCAAATGGCTAGCCCAATTAGGAGCAGAAATAATAGGCGCAGAAATAAGTTCTTATTTAAGATTCCCCCATGACTTGAAACATTCATCATTGAAATCAAAGGGCACGTCCTTAGCGAGCAGGTTGGTTAAAGGCCTCGCGATTTTGTTAAAGTCCTTAATAAACTGTCGGTAGAACCCAGCATGCCCTAAAAAGAATCTAATATCCTCGATGCTTTTGGGTGGTGGAAGCTTAGCAATCACTTCTACTTTAGTCTTATCCACTTCTATGCCTCTCCTAAAAATCTCATGGCCCAAGACAATCCCCTGTCTCACCATGAAGTGACATTTTTTTCAGTTTAGAGTTAGGTTCTTCTCCTTACATCTTTGTAGCACTAACTCTAGGTGATGAAGACACTGATCAAATGAATCTCCATAGATGGAGAAGTCATCCATGAAAATCTCAAGAAAACGTTCGATGATGTCGGAAAAAAGACTAAGCATGCACCGTTGGAATGTTGCGGGAGCGTTGCACAATCCAAAGGGCATGCGTCGGTAAGCGAAGATTCCGAATGGGCAGGTGAACGTCGTCTTTTCCTGGTCTTCTACAGCAATGGGGATTTGATTGTATCCTGAGTACCCATCTAGGAAGTAGTAGTGCTCATGTCCAGCCAAATGTTTCAGCATTTGGTCGATGAAAGGTAGTGGGAAGTGGTCTTTACGGGTAGCTGCATTCAACTTCCTGTAGTCGATACAAACCCGAACCTTAGTAGGCAGTCTTGTTTGTATCAACTCTTTTTCCTAATTTTCTACCACCGTAAAGCCAGCCTTCTTTGGGACCGCAGGAATAGGGCTACCCATTGGCTATCAGAAATGGGATAAATGATCCCATTATCAATAGTTTCAGAATTTCAGCCTTAACTGTCTCTTGCATGAGAGGGTTAAGCCTGCGTTGTGGGTCCCTCCTAGGGGTTGTTTTATCGACTAAATGGATTCTATGTTACACTATGGCTGGACTTATTCTCTTGATGTCCTTCATCGTCCATCCAATGGCTTCCCTATGTCTTTTCAGAGTAGACATTAAGCTGCCTCTTGTTGCTCAGTCAGGTGGGATGCTATGATGACTGGTAAGGTGTCCTTTCCATGCAGGTAGGCGTACTTGAGGTGTTCAGGCAGGGCTTTTAGCTCTAGGGAAGGTGTTGCTTTATTGGAGGCAATCTCTGGGCTTTCAATCCTAGGATAGGGTTGATCGGGAGAAAACCGTGCACAAAAAGTGTATGTTTTGAAATGAAGATTTAAAGTGTGTGTGCTTTGGCTTCCTCGATACTTTCGTTATAGCATAGAGGCTAAAACGAGTCGAATCCACAAGGATAGGAGGCGATAGAAGCTTTACCGGTTGATTCACGTATTTGTTAAAGATTCTTCAAAGTTTTAAAGAATGAAAAGAAAAGAAAGCAAAGAATGAAAATAGAAGTACGATGAAACACAAAGAAGTGGGAAATATAGAAAAGAATATGTTTGTGATTTTTGGATATATTTCTAAAACAAAGTGAAAAAGAAAGAAAACCCATGGCTACTAACTACTAATAATTCCACCAACATGTTAACCTCTTAGTGATAGTTGCCTCACATGTATCATTGGCCATCACTAGTCCTTGGTTCAAGAGCTATTCAAAGTATGACCCATATGTAACTCATCACAATCCAACTCAACAAACAAGTGCAAGCTAACTTAAACCATCAATACTATAGAAAAGTAAGCATGGAGTAAAGTAATGTTAGCTTGTTAGTGGTTAGGACGTTAGAGTGTTAGATCCATCATCATGAGCCATCAATGGCTCTTGCAAGAGCAAGGCCAAAATGAGGCTATTAGATTCATGTGGATTATCATAAAAGAAGTTAAACTAATTGGTGGTTAGTAGTTAGTGCCATGAGAGAAAATATTAGCTACACATGTAAAAGAAGTTAGATAGAAAACAAAGAGAGGTAAAGAGAGCATCTTTCATAGCTTGTCACCTTCTATTACAAGTACTCTTACATTCCACTCATGTATCACTCTTACTCCTAATACAAGATCTAAAACAAAATGAAAAATACAATGGGGAAGAAGAAGAACTAGCCTAACTTAAACTAAACTACAACATAGAATGAAAAACTAGCCTAAACTCTGTATATTTCCTTGTTCTGGAACCCAGGGGTATATATAGGCATCAGGAGAACAGGGGGCCAGGGGATGCGGCCGCGTTCGTACGGCCGCGTTTTGGGCCAGGGTTTGTCCCCTGGCCCCCTGTTCCCCTGATGCCTAGCCGCGTTTCCGCGGTCATACGGTGGCCGCGCGCGTGGCGCTTCGAGCCGCGCGCTTCCCAGTTGGTCCCCTGTCAGGTGATGTTGTCAGTTTCTAATTTCTGACCCCTGGTTTTGATAGAATTAGCTCCTTAGGTCAATGGCTATCTTAATAGGCCTTTAATCAACAATTAAATGGTGATTTAGGGTCTTCTTCTTCATTGCACACCATGGACCTAGAATCAAGCAAGCAAAGCTTTATTAGCAAATTTAATATGAAATCAATGTGAAAATGTGATACAAATTATGCAAAATTAGAGACTAATCACACACCCACACTTATCTTCTGCTCGTCCCGAGCAAAACAAAAAACTAAGAAAAATTAGTACACCACTTTCGCAGGTGACGCGATTGCACTGAGCATGTGCAACAAGCCGTTAAACCTCTAAGTTTCCCCTAGAGGAGGAGTTTTGTCTCCTGAGGGTTTTCAGCGGATTACACCCACAAAATCCATAAAGAAAAAAATTAAATGTTATTATTTGAAAACGCTTTTTGAAATAGAGAAAAGTGTTAAAGTATTTTTGTGAAAATATAAGTGATCCAAGGTCATAGGTTAACCAGAAATTGTTCTTTCTTAAACTAAGTCAAAATACAAAAAATCTTGTTATAAATTAAATGTAAGAATTTAAAATTGAATTGACTTTTTGATCTTTCATAAAACTCTTAAAAAAATATGAACTTTGTGAACTGTGGAGATTTTTGGAATATTGACTCAAACATCATGCCATTGATTTTTATATATTATTTATTTTACTTTTTTATCTTTTTTTTCTTCCCTTAGTTTTCTTAGACTTTCTTATTTACCCGGGTAGTGAGCCTTTAGCTGGTGACTCCCAAACCAGATGGTCTTAGGGTACCAGATGAGAAAACATCCCTCGGACTTAAAGACTCGAATAAATAAGGCCACAAAACTAAAGAAGATTATTTTGTTTTTGTCCACCTTTTTAGGTATGAATAATCATGCTTCCTGAGGCATAATTACCCAATTTCAATAAGTGATTTTTACTTACATAAATTTTTTTAAATATATATGTTTTATGGCATTTTCAGTGTTTGTTTCAATCCCAAAAATTGTGTAAGTGTGGAGTGCATAAATCTAAGGCAAAAAAGTCAAGATCAAATTATCTTTTCAATCTTACTTTCTTATCCTATAATTTAGACAAGATCTATTATTTTGACTTAGTTTAAAATTTCATTATTTGAGGTCTTCCTAATTCTTAAGATAATCTTAATTTTCTTAAAAATAAATTAAAAACTATTTCTCTTATTTCAAAAAGTTTTGTAAAAAGAAAAGAAAAGTTTTTATAAAAGTTTTTTTAAAAAAAAGAAGTGTAAAAGAAAGAAAATATAAAACTAACTACGTTAGTAAACCCTCCCCCACACTTATCTCATGCATGGTCCTCAATGCATCGTGAATGTGTGAATACATGAAACAAATGGAGAGGGAAGGAAGATTACCTCAAGGGGGTGACTCCGGAGGTGGTCTGATTGGGTCAAGCGTTGCGACCCAATCAAAATAGCGTGGATCGTGCAGGAACCCACTAATGACCTCTTTAATATGACCCAATAAAATGTTGATTGAATGAATGATCTTATTTAAAAAAATTATCCCCATCTAATTTTCAATTTTCAAAAATAATTATTGAGTCATTTTTGTCAACATTCTTGTCCAACAATGAAGTGTGAGTTTGGAAGATGATGGATTTGGACTCAAAGGAATCAGGAATAAAAACCGATACCGACTCGGGAATTTGACTCAGATCAAGCCGAGAGTAAACAATGAGAGTCGAAATTGGTTCAAAAAGAGGGTCCAAACCAAAGAAGTGATATTCACACACTTTCCCCAACAATGAAGTGTGATCATAAAAGATAGGTGATTCTATTTCACGGTGTACTGGGATAGGATTCAATGTTGACTCTGGAATAGAGAAAAAAAATCTGGTAAAGATACCAGAGTCATTATTGAATCAAAAAGTGAAAAGGAATTCCCAACAGGAGGTTCAGGATCACATTCAGGTTCGATTTTAATTTCAGGGAAGGGATAACTTGCCAGAATGTCCAGGTGACTTTCATAACTTGGAGTTTGGTCAAGTTCGAATGTGTGTTCTGAAATTGAATCTGGATTCCCAAAATGACATGATTTAAGGGTGGGTCCAATCAGTAGAGTTAGGGATATAAGGAATGGTCAATGGTTGACAAGAAAGATTTTCCTCGCTCTCATTGATCAGATTGCTTATTATTGAGTCTAACCTACTGACAGATTGGGTAACAGAATGTTGAGTTTGAATCATATCTTCCATACTTTTTGTAACTAGTTTTTCTTGAAAAGATGAGTATGGAAGTTGATTTTGAAAATTGTGGTGAAATTGTGAGTCCATCGGATTTTACGGTTGCTGCTCGAACTCACACAAGGGTTCCATACTCAAGTCTAGTATTGATGGTTGTTCATTTTGAATAGGTGATAATGGAAAAGATGAGTATGACTCTTGAAAATGTGGTTGAGATGATGAGTCCAACATGTTTTGCATTCTTTCATAAAAGACTTCCAAACGCTTTTCTACCTCAGATTCTTCTTCAATTGGATGCTCTAGAAAAGGAGTATGTGGAGTTTGATGTGGGAAGGATTATGAATTGAGCAAATTTTGCATTTGTTGTAGGGACTCTTCTATACTCCTTTCCAATGATGATTTTTCTTCAATTGGTGGTTCAGGAAAAGGAGTATATGAATCAAAATTGGGGAAGAATATTGAGAAAATTGTGGACAAAATGGTTGAAAATTTGACTCGGGATAGGTGAATCCTCATGAACTCTGTGAAGAGTTAAAATTATTTTGAAAATTATGGTCATATGGTTAGGGATATGGGTCATATTGATTCGGATAATCCCAACCGGGCATATATGGTTGGTTCATGTTGTACATTGCCGGGTCAGAGTTATCCGAGTCAAATGAGGTCGGGGTAAAATATGGATTCATATTATAATTGAAAGAATTTTTGTTATTAAAATCCATATCACAATTTACAAAAAGAAAAACAAACAAATAAACAAACAACAAAGAAAAAGAAAAAGAAAACAAACCTATGCTAGGGTTGACTTAGATCTAGACGACTCCTAATTGGTTAGACTGTCCACGGGGGGTATATTGTCAGAAGCTGACCACGAGTTAATCGGCTAGGTAGGGGCAAGATCGGTGGGAGGTATCCGTGCCGGAGCAACGGGCCTAATTATGCCAAACCACCGTTCTTCGAGGTTTCGCCTCTCAATCCCCAACCTTAGACACCGATTTAGCAATAATCAAATTCTAATAACTTTTTCCTTAAGTCAATCTCCTAAATGAGTCCGAGATGTCCCTAGGGGCCAACGTCTAGCAATTTTTATTAAGGCTTGGGTTGTATGAGTGGGGAGGTGATTTTTGGGTTAAGGGAGGGTAATAACTTCCCACCTTATGCTGTATTGGGTGTTGCCCTTAAGTTTAATTTGTGCAAGTGTGCAATATAGATAAGATGAACACAAAAAAGCGAGTAAATCACTGAAGTGTTTGTCTTAACTATATGCAATGTAATATGTACACCTCCTATCAGTATCACAACAACATAAGAATAAAATACAGTATATTGGAATAAAAATTGACACGTGCCTAGATGCAAATGTCTAAACCGTTTTAAAGCATCCAATTTCTGTATTTTAGTTCTTACAATTATTTTCAGTGGACAGGTAATATAAAAAAAATTAGCAGCAGAATATAAAAATATATAAGAATTACCCAACCACACTTGAGCGAGTGTGGACTTCTGCAATGCTAAAACTTTAACCTGCACACCAAGAAACAAAGAAGAAAAGTTAGCAAACTTGTGAAATCAAACCGTTCCCATCCTCGGCAACGACGCCAAAATTTGATCGGGAGAAAACCGTGCACAAAAAGTGTATGTTTTGAAATGAAGATTTAAAGTGTGTATGCTTTGGCTTCCTCGATACTTCTGTTATAGTATAGAGGCTAAAACGAGTCGAATCCATGAGGATGGGAGGCGATAGAAGCTTTACCGGTTGATTCACGTGTTTGTTAAAGATTTTTCAAAGTTTTAAAGAATGAAAAGAAAAGAAAGCAAAGAATGAAAAGAGAAGTACGGTGAAACATAAAGAAGTGGGAAACATAGAAAAGAATATGTTTGTGATTTTTGGATATATTTCTAAAACAAAGTGAAAAAGAAAGAAAACCCATGACTACTAACTACTAATGATTCCACCAACATGCTAACCTCTTAGTGATAGTTGCCTCACATGTATCATTGGCCATCACTAGTCCTTGGTTCAAGAGATATTCAAAGTATGACCCATGTGTAACTCATCACAGCCCAACTCAACAAACAAGTGCAAGTTACACTTAAACCATCAATACTATAGAAAAGTAAGCATGGAGTAAAGTAATGTTAGCTTGTTAGTGGTTAGGAAGTTAGAGTGTTAGATCATCATCATGAGCCATCAATGGCTCTTGCATGAGCAAGGCCAAAATGAGGCTATTAGATTCATGTGAATTATCATAAAAGAAGTTAAACTAGTTGGTGGTTAGTAGTTAGTGCCATGAGAGAAAATATTAGCTACACATGTAAAAGAAGTTAGATAGAAAACAAAGAGAGGTAAAGAGAGCACCTTTCATAGCTTGTCACCTTCTATTACAAGTACTCTTATATTCCACTCATGTATCACTCTTTCTCCTAATACAAGATCTAAAACAAAATGGAAAATACAATGGGGAAGAAGAAGAACTAACCTAACTTAAACTAAACTACAACATGGAATGAAAAACTACCCTAAACTCTGTATATTTCCGTATTCTGGAACCCAGGGGGTATATATAGGCATCAGGGGAACAGGGGGCCAGGGGACAAACTCTGGCCCAAAACGCGGCCGCGGCTGCGTCCGTACGGTCGCGGAAACGCGGTCCAGGCCGGGTTTCCGCGGCCCTACGGTGGCCGCGCGCGTGCTTCGAGCCGCGCGCTGCCCAGTTGGTCCCCTGTCAGGTGATGTTGCCAGTTTCTGATTTCTGACCCCTAGTTTTGACAGAATTAGCTCCTTAGGTCAATGGCTATCTTAATAGGCCTTTAATCACCAATTAAATGGTGATTTAGGGTCTTCTTCTTCATTGCACACCATGGACCTAGAATCAAGCAAGCAAAGCTTTATTAGCAAAATTTAATATGAAATCAATGTGAAGATGTGATACAAATTATGCAAAATTAGAGACTAATCAAGGGTACACTGGGGCTTGATGCCCAATCCACTGCTGAATTTATGATCTGGTCTAAACTAAAATCCTCAGCCTCCAGATCAAATTCTGCCTCAGTTTCTGCCTCCATGCTTTCCTCATGCTCACTGGTTAGATTTCAATAGAATTGACCTTAAATGTCTGATCATTGATATCCCTAGATTGTCTTTCAAGATTGAAGATATTGACTTCCTTCGTTATGTCTCTAAAAGTTAATCGCATGGACCCGTTCCTACAGTTGATAATGGCATTGGCTGTAGCAAGGAATGGGCGCCCTAAGATGACTGGAGTTTGAGACCTTAGATTGGACACAGGTTGGGTCTCAAGCACAATGAAATCAATGGGGTAGATGAAATCCCCGACCCGGATAAGGACATCTGTGATTTCACCCTTCGGGATCTTCACAGATCTGTCAGCTAGCTGAATGGTGACTCGAGTTGGTCTCAGCTCGCCAACCCAAGTTGCTGATATACTGAGAGAGGTAGCAAGTTGATACTTACTCCCAAGTTAAGAAGTGCTCTACTGATTTCGGTCTGTTACAGGAAATGGTGGAACATTCGAGATCCTTGTATTTCACCAGAATGGGACCAGACAGAATTTCGCTTATATTGGTTGCCAAAAACACTTTCTTGGGCACATTGGTCTTTCTTTTCTTCGTACACCTATCCTTAAAAAATTTGGCATAAGCCGGGACTTGTTGGATAGCGTCAAGAAGTGGCACATTCAATTTGAGCTGGTTGAACATCTCTAGCATCTTTTCAATGTGCATATTCTTATTGTTGTTCTAAGCCTATTGGGGAAGGGTGCTACAGGCTTATGAACTTGTTCAGCAGCTTTGTCCTCGTCAGATGTTTGTGGTGCGGATTGGGAGGAACTAGTAGAGGTGGAGGCTGGAGTGGGATCAGGATGGACTGGATTTTTCTGTTGTTAGACCTGGTTGTCTACCTTCTTTCTAGATCGCAGTGTGTGAAGAGCATTGCACTGGTTAATTGATGGATCCTGAATTTCATATGCTTGATTGGAGTTTTGGGTTAAGTAGTGGCTGACTAGGCAAAGTATCTTTGGTCTTTCACTTAGGGAGCTAGCTAACTGGCTCATCTGCATTTCTAATCTCGATATAGCCTGTGAATGATTGTTCAGAGTTTTTCCTTGGTTTTGCATAAAAGCGGTTTGGGACTTAATGAAAGCCTCTATGCTCTCCTCTAATTTACTGATTTTCTTTTCCATTGGTGAGATTTGGGAGGAGGAAGCTGGGGCTTGACTGGGAAAAGGTGGTGGAGGAGTAGGATGGTGAAAATTGTTGGGGAAATTAGGCCTAGGAGAATTTTTCTGGGCCAGGAGAAATTTGGGTGATTTCTTTAACCGGGGTTATATGTTTGTGAGTAGGGGTTGTGTGGCGGCCGTGAGTAAGCCGCGTTCAGGTGTTCCGGTGGCACTTGTTGGGTGTGGAAAACAGGGCAATCTTCAAAGACATGATTTAGTGCCTGTCAGTACGAACAACCCGGATTGTGAATTGGTGGTGGGTTGACTGGTTGACAGTGACAGGCTCTTTAGTTTCCAGAGCCTCTATCATTCTCATTAGGGTAGCAATCTTAGCCTCGGCAGCTATGGATGATTCTAGAGATAGGAGCCCTCCTCTTGAAGCTATAGATTGTGAATTCTTAGGTTTCTCCGAGGCTGGCTCCCATTGCAGGGTTTTCTCAGCTAAATCCTCAAATAAATCCCAACCCTGATTCTCATCCTTCTGCAAGAAGCCTCCTTGACACATCATTTCTAACAGGGTCTTTGTCTGATAGTCTAGACCATCGTAGAGAATCTGGCACTGACGCCATTTCTCCACGCCATGATGAGGGCACTGAGCTAGGAAATCTTTGAATCGCTCAAAGTATCTCGAAAATAATTCGCTCGGTTCTTGCCTAAACTTAATAATGTTCTTCCTAATAAGGACAGTTTTATGAATTGAGTAGAATTTCTTCAAGAAGGCCTTGATGAAATCATCCCATGTCATGACTGAATCTGCTGCCATACTGTACAACCATTTCTTAGCTAGGTCCTTTAGGGAAAAAGGGATGAAACGTAACCTAACAGCATCGTCTCCTAGCTGGGGTATACGCATCATGAGGCATACTTCTTCAAATTTCCTAACAAAGAAGTATGCGTCCTCCGATTCTAAACCATGTAATTTGGAAAGATTGTTAATGAATTGGGGCTTTAACTCGAAGTTATTTCCGTTTGCTTCAGGAAGTTTTATGCAAGATGAAAGTGAGGTTCTGATCGGGTAAAACTATCCTGAAGTGACGCCATCACCGGTTCTGGATGCAAGGGTAGAGAAATGTTTCTTGTTAATCTGAAAGTTGACGGATCTCTCACGCACTCTTGCATGCAGCATACCACAAACAATGTGACAACAACAAACAATCGAAAAAGAATAAAAAACAAACAAAAGAAAGAAAAACAACCACAAAGCCTTAGTCTAAGGTACCTGGACTTAGATGACTCCTAACTGGTCGATTCTCCGGGGAAGGTTGTTATAGGAACTCGACTACAAGCTAATCGGCCAGGAAAGGGCAAAGCTCGGGGGGAGGTATCCGGGCGGAGCCACGCGCCTAATTACGCCAAACCACGGAGCTTTCGAGGCTTTGCCTCTCAATCCACTTTCCTTAGACACCGATTTTACAGGAGTATAGTTCTTGCAATTTCCAACCTCAGTTAATCTCTTAATGAGTCCGAGATGTCCCTAGGGCCAACGTCTATCAGTTTTTAGTTAAGACTTGGGAAAGTGTGAGTGCACTTGGAGATTGTTTTTGGGCTAAGGAAGGGTGATGAAATCCCCACCTTATCTTGTTTATTTGGGTTTAGCCCTTAACGTATCTTGTCTTCAACACTCTTCAACAGAAATTGAAATGAATTGAAATGGACACGTGCCCTAAATGCAAAAGTCTAATCCAAATTTCAATTAAGCAACAAGTGAATTTCTGTTGAGTTTATTACACGTGCATAAGGTGAAGCATCCAAGAAAACTAAAAATTTAGAAAGCAATTTTTTTTAGCGGCTTTCGGCAACCCTGCAAATGAGTTTGTTAGTACTTTAATCGGAAAAACTCGCTTTTACACGAATTTTTTCGAGGGCAAATGAATCCTCGCGCAATGTCCTTGGCCACCTCTTTTGCTTCCCGCGATAGTGAGCTCCTTGTACTTCTCCTACACACAAAAACAAAGAACAATCTTTAATACTGAACAACAAAGCCGTTCCCTCCCCGGCAACGGCGCCAAAATTTGATCGGCAAAAAGCAAGTACAAGAATATGTAAAAAGAGTGTGGGTTGATGTTACTGCTTTTGCGATTCTTCCGTAGTAGCGAAGTGGCTATACGGGTCGTATCCACAAGGAGGGAGAGCGATGGAAGCTTGATGCGGCTTCAAAGTTCAAGAAGAAAGAAAGTTCTTGTTTCCAAATAAAGAATTGAAAAGTGAAAACAAGTTATTTTTAAGAATTGTTGGAAAATGTTTGGTGGTTTGTAAAAATGGGTTTTTCTTAATAGTAAAGGTGCATGGATAACTTTCTACTAAGTGCTCCCACTAATCCCTAACTTCTTGAAGATGTAGCCTCACGATGGATCATAGGCAATCATAACCCTTATGCATTGGAACTATTCACGTGAAAATCGAGTGAAAGTTCTTCCTATAACTTCGCTTTACACGGCAAAAACTGGGACATTCCTATAACAAGATCCATTAGAAGGCGAGAATACGGGAAGACACGAGTGCACTAATGGTATCGGCAAAGTTAAAAGAAAAGTCTCTAACTTACAACAACAAGCAAAGTACAAAATCTATTGTTCATCAAAAAACTATTTGAGTATGAAATATACGAAAGTAAATACTTATATGTAAGATAGAGTTAGAACCCTCGTCTTAAGATGCCATACATCTCGTTTGCACAAGGCTTGTTTGACACTATTGACTCATGCGGGTTATCAATCAAGTAGTTAGAGATTATTGGGTTAGTAGTTAGTTAGCCATACTATGAAAAAGTTAGTTAGTCATAAAAGTAAAAGAAACAACAAAGGAAAAGAAGTGGAGAGGAAGGGAGTTGCACTACAACAAGAAACAACAAAAGGAAGAAGAAAAATTAAAGAAAGGAAGTTACACTACAACAAAGTAAAAGAAAAGAAGTGAAGAAGAAGGAAGTTGCATTACAACAAGAAAGTAAAAGTAAATGGCAAATACAAGTAAATGGAAAGAAGGAAAAGAAGTAGTACTTGTATTGGCTTGTCACCTTCAAATACAACACTTACATGCTCTCTCTCTTTCACTCTAATGGCTAAAACTAAAACTAGAAGAAGCAAATTAAAGCAACAACAATTTCTAGCAACAAAACACAAAAATACAACTCTATTCTCTGGATCTGCTCAAACTGAAGACCCCTGGGGGTATTTATAGGCACCAGGGAAGAGGGGCCACGGGGATGGCACGTGGCCCAGAGCGCAGGCGCGCGCGCCCAAAGGGCATCAGAAACGCGGCCTGGGCCACATTTCTGTGGCCCTGCCAGGGCGGCGCGCACCTGGCTTCGGGTAGTGCGTCGTCCCATCTGTCTTCTGACGCCATGATGTCTTGGAATCGTTATTTGATACCCTGGACCGACAAAATCTTCACTATAAAGTCAATGGCTACTTGGTAGGTCTTTAATCACCAATTAAATGGTGATTAAGGTCTTCTTCTTTATTTGCACACCATGGACCTAGGATCAAGCAAGTAAGGTTTTATTAGCAGAATTTTAAATGAAATAAATATGAGAATGATGAAAATTATGCAAAATTAGAGACTAATCAATGGTCAAGTAAGACAACTCCAGCTCCTCAAGATTCCTGTGATCCTCTTCAATACCTGATTAGTAATAAATTGCCACAGATCTGAATATGCAAATTCAAGGAGTCAGAACTCCTAATGAATGTGTAAGAATAAAGGGGAAAGTGCACGTGCATATATCGTGTGATCATACTATGAAAGAAATATACAGGATAAGGTTGAAATAACATGCCAAAAATAAATGAACTGTAAATAAATCAATCAGTGCTATAGTCAGGAGTACATTAGGTCATGAGTAAAATTAAATGTCTATAATATCATGCATGTATCAGGTGTCCACAATCTGTCACAGTATGTTATGTATAGTTTATTATAATTATGTCAGAGAATACTAATTTTCACATGTAATAGACGCATCCCATACTACAACTATTACACGTGTCAATCAGGGTCCTAGGTTATTAAAACTAATCAGTTGGAGAAATTATTCATGCTTTAAGTTAGTCTCGTACATACCCGGGACCACGACCCAGACTCCTAGCACTGAACCAGGCCCTACTGCAAGGTAGTCAATTAATATGTATAACAGGAATCAAAAACAGGACTAGAGTGTCAGTCATCCCACGGAAACCCTGTAATGGAACTCTCTTTCAGTATCGCAACTTATATCCTAGGTCTACCCAAAATACAGACATTGTCTCCTCCATTAATCTCCCCAATCCCGGTGAAAGTTATTTAATGTTATGTTATTATATTATCAAGATTATTTAAAGTACATGTTATCTAGATCACTGGGATAACTCGGTGATAGTCATGGTGGCAACGTCAACATGTGATCAGAATACCAGTGTAACAGGATATGTAGCAAGTATAACAGGATAGTATTGTTACCATGTAATAATATTTTTTCAGCAATTATGACAATACGGACAAGAGTATCAGGTAGATGTCATATATAATCAGTTAAGTTTCAAGGTAAATCATAATGTTCAGGATGAGTAATAACATACATGCATGAACAGAATGATCCAGACAGATATACAATCAACTCAGATCCTTGAAGTCATCATGTATCCAAGTCCCAATATAGAAAAATACATACAGATCTACATCTAACTAATCACTATTCAATCCCAATCAAGATCATAACTAAGGAGTGGGACATCCTTAAGCTACATAAAATCTTGAAAGTCTTTGTATCCAATCCTCGATATCAACTAAGCCAACGAATACCAAAATGAATAAAGAGTAGAACATCCTTAAGTATATGGAATCTAGGATGCCTCTAAGTTTGATAATCACATCAACAAGATCATTAATACTCAAGCAGTATAATGAGGGTTAAAACCAAGAATACCACAGGTATAAATTCAACTACATCAATCTCATCAGAACACCGATCAAAATCCTCTGAAACAAATACCAATCCTCATGTCAATCAACTCTAACTCTAACTAAGTCCATATCAGTTCAAGTATCAAAAGATCAGTCTTTTAGTAAGTAACTTTATATATAATCCACTCTCAGAATACAATGAATCCCCATCAACTTATCACCAAATACATGAATATCTAGTCTGATGAGTACTCCATATAAAATATGAATCTTTAACCTCAATCACGAACCAATCAACCTCAAGATTAATTAATTTATATTCTAAGATTTATCACAGCTAGGTTAATTATAAGATCAAGTCCGGTCTAAGGTATATTAATATTATGCTTAAACCAACAATGGTGAATTACTAACATGTGAAATGACGCCAATAAATGCTCATATCAATTGTACAACTAAATTACTCACTAGCATCACATGAAATGATATGGGTAATCATATTGATAAAATAAATCAGACAGTTATATGAAATAATACGAATTGTTACGTGAATACCTACTGGCAATGGCAAATAAGAAAATACATAAGAACAAACACTCACTGGTATCTCATGAAATGATACACGTAATGATAATGGTATAATAAAACAGATGATCACATGAAATAAAACAAGTAACACATGTATATACTACTGACAATGGTAAAAGAGAAAATAATACAAGAGCAAACACTGACATGAAATGACGCAGTTTTGAAACCGAATCGCCGTCTGGCCTTCATTCACGAACCGATACGAATCTCCGGATCATCCTGTGCATCAGTCTTCGAATAGCCAACTTATCGGGTCCACAGCGAGTACAAATTCGGATCTGGTTCGGGCCTCCTGTTACTAGTTCAGATTATACAAATGAGTCCGCAATGCAGCAACACGCAACCATACATACACAAATACGCAAACACAAACATATATATATAATTATTCACACACACATATACATATATATATATATATATATACACACTAACACGTATACATACATATACCCACACATACTCATATACATACATGCATACATATACATGCAAATAAACTCACACACGCACATTCATATCATGCACCTATGAACACAAGCTCACAGACACTATACATATTAATAAATATAAAAAGAGAGAGAAACAGATAAAACATACTTACACATTTACATACAAAGAGAGAAAGAAATAAAAAGAGGGAGGGGAAGGAACTCACGACCAAAGGGGGTGGACGGCTCGGCCATGCCCTGCGGCAGCTCGACGAAGGTCATGGCGGCTTCAGCGGAGAGGGCAGACGATAACAGAGGCTCGCCGGATGTTTGTGAAAAAGATCAGGACACCTAGAGGGATGACGGTGCCTCGCGCTCGCCGGAGAGAGGGGCAACCCATGGATGCACATTAAAACACACAAGCATACACATAATTATAACAACACATTATAAACACATGCATTAAAATAACATAACTACAGAGAGAGAGAGACTTGGGGCAGGGGTGTTGCGCGGGCCAGATACCAGGGCTCGGGATATGCTCACGCAGAGGTTTTGCTCGGGTGCAGGCGGCCAGGAGCATAGATGCACTTGGCCAAGAGTAGGAGGAAGGCGCGCAGGGTGTTGATGGAGGCAAAGGGTGCTGATGGTGGTCTTCGGGGGTGTGGAAGAGATGGATTGCCACAGGGAGATGGGAGAGGAGATGCTCGAGCTGTCATTGATGAAGGGGGTTGGGCGGTGTAGCCTGGCCTGCGGTGCAGGGCAGTGTAGCCTGGCCTGTGAAGTAGCTATTAGAGGGTGGGGCATTAGATGAAGATGGGAATTGATAATTTGGGTTAGGGTTTATTTTAGGAGGAGATTACACACACACATACACACAGAGAAAGAAAGAGTAGGTTTTGGGTTGTGGGTCTCATGGGTATTGGGTTAAGATAATTGGTTTCAGAATTGGGTAGAAAATAGGAATGGATATGGGCAAAAGGCTAAGGAAAAATAAAGAGAGGAAAAAAAATAATAAGAACAACAAAATAATAATAATAACTTTAACAATAATAAGAATATGAATACTAATAATAATAGTCAATAATAATAATAAATACTAATAACAACAATATTAATATTAGTAATTAATAACAACAACAATAATAATTACATTAAAATAATAATAATAATTCACAATACTAATAATACTATTAGTAATTAACCATACAGTAATAATAATAAACAAGAACAATAATTATAATCATTAACAGTAACATTAACAATAAATACACTACATTAATACTAATAGTAACACTAATAATAATAACAAGCATAATGAGGTATTAATAGTAATAATGATAATTATTAATAATATAAAATATACATATATTTATAAACACAATCATACTTGTGTGAAAACATTCATGGACACATCTATACACATATATAAATAAATCAACACTATAAAAATCATATTATTAACTCAGGATATTACATTCTACCATCCTTATAAAAAAATTTCGTCCTCAAAATTTCATTAAAGTAGGGAATGATAAAAATAATTAAAGTAAGGGAGAAGATAAACAAGCTTTCACGTTGCTTCTCATTGCATCATGGGTCCACCGCACTTCCTCGCGCGCTCTGATCTTTGCTACCAGCTTCAAAATAGAGTAACCGATTTCAGGAGACAAAATCAGGAAAAAGAGTAGAAATAAATATGAGAATCAAGGAGAGAATCCAGATTACGATAGAAGAAGAGTTAGAATCAGGGATATCAAAAGATCAAAAAGATGGATATTCAGGAGAGGACGGTCAACTCCAAAAGGACTCAATATCATAATGTGAATGGTATATATTTATTACAGTGTAAATAACTTGTCTCAGGTCATGGGTATTAACTAGGTCTCTTTTATTTCAAAACTCGAACGTCAAAATCTGGCTCTGATGTCAAGAAGACTCTGTCACACCCCGCTTTTCAAAATATGTGAAAACTGAATCGCAATGAGAGTCGGTGACGTATATACGCAAGGAGAATGCCCCACGTATACACGCTAAGCCTAAAGTAACCTATACAAGCTATAAAATCTACTACGATAAATCAATATCACTGCAATACTACACATAGATGTCCACACATGATATCATATGAATAGGGGAATAGAACAAGTGTGAGTCCAATGCATAGAATCATGAAAGTAATAAGAATAAAGAAGAGCATGAGAATGCCGAGAAAAGATGGTCAAGCAAGACAACTCCAGCTCCTTAAGTTGCCTGTGAATCTCTTCAAATACCTGATCAACAATAATAGCTACAGATCTGGATAAACAAATCCATAGAGTCAGAAATCCTAGTGAATGTGTAAGAATAAAGGAGAAGGTGCACTTGCATATATCATGTGATCTTACAATGAAAGAAATATCATGATAAGGTTGAAATAACATGCCAAACATAAATGAACAGTAAATAAATCAATTAGTGCTATAGTCAGGAGTATATTAGGTCAGGAGTGAATCAGATATCTATAATATTATGCATGTATTAGGTATCCACAATCAGTCACGATACGTTATGAATAGTTTATTATTATTATGTCAGCGAACACCAATTGCCACCAGTAATAGACGCATTCCATACTACGCCTATTACACGTGTCAATCAGGGTTCTAGGTTTTTAAAACTGATCGGTTGGAGACATTGTCCATGCATTATGTGGGTCCCGTACATAGCGGGACCACGGCCCAGATTTCTGACACTGAATCAGGCCTTTCTGTAAGGTAGTCAAGTAACATGTATAATAGGAACAAGAATGGGACTAGGGTGTCAGTCACCCCACGAGAACCCTGCAATGAAACTCTCTTTCAGTTGTGCAACCTATATCCTAGGTCCACCCAAAATACAGATGCTATCTTCTCCATCAATCTTCCCAATCCCGATGTAAGTTATTTAATGTCATGTTATTATATTATTAAGATTATTTAATGTACATATTATCAAGATCACTAGGATAACTCGGTAATGTCACAGTAACAATGTCAACTGTAATCAAGATAGCAGTATAATAGGATATGTAGCAAGTATAACAGGAGAGTGTTATTACCGTGTAATAATATTTTCTCAGTAATTATGGCAACATGGACAATAGTATCAGGTAGATGTCATATATAATCAGTTAAGTTTCCAGGTAAATCATAATGTTCAGGATGAGTAATAATATATAGGCGTGAACAGAGTAATCCAGGCAAATATACAATCAACTTAGATTCTCGAAGTTATCATGTATCCAAGTTCCAACATAGAAAATATATACTCATCTATATCTAACCAATCATTAATATCCAATTCAAATCAAGATCATAATTAAGGAGTGGGACATCCTCAAGCTATATGAAATCTAGAAAGTTTTTGTATCCAATCCTCTATATCAACTAAGCCAATAGATACCAGAATGAATAAAGAGTAGAACATCCTCAAGCAATATACAATCTAGGATGCCTCTAAGTCTGATAATCACATCAATAAGATCATTAATACTCAAACAATACAATCAAGAGTAAAACTGAGAATACCCACAAATATAAGTCCAACTACGTCAATCTCATCAGAACACTGATAAAAATCCTTTGAAATGAACACCAATCATTATCTTAATCAACTCTAACTCTAACAAAGTCCATATCAATTCAAGTATCAGAAGATCAGTCTTTTAGTAAGCAAATTCATATATAATCCCCTCTCAGAATACAATGAATCCCCATGTAACATATCACCAAAAACATGAATATCTAGTCTGATAAGTACTACACATAAAATATGAATATTTAACCTCGATCACGAATCAATCAACCTCAAGATTAATTAATTTATATTCTAAGATTTATCACAACTAGGTCGATTATAAGATCAAGTCCGGTCTAAGGTATATCAATGCTAGGCCTAAACTAACAATGGTGAATTACCGACACATGAAATGACCCCAATAAATGCTCATATCAACTGTACAATTAAAGTGAGCACTCACTGATATCACATGAAATGATATGGGTAATCATACTGATAAAATAAATCGGATAGTCATATGAAATCTTGGATAGTTATGTGAACACCTGCTAGCAATAGTAAATAAGGAAATACATGAGAACAAACACTCAGTGGTATCTCATGAAATGATACAGGTAATCATACTGGTATAATAAAGCAGATGGTCACATGAAATAAAACAAGTAACATATATATATACTACTGACAAAGGTATATGAGAAAATAATACAAGAGCAAATACTCACATCAAATGTCGCGATTTTAGAGCGAAATCACCGTCTGGCCTTCACTGCACAAACCAGTACGAATCTCCGGATCATCTCGTGAATTGGTCTTCGAATCGTCAGCGTATTGGGTCCACATCGAGAATAAATCCGGATCTGGTCCGTTCTCATGTTACCAGTTTGGATCGCACGAACGAGTCCGCAACATAGCAACACGCAACCATACATACTCAAATACACAAACACAAACATATATACATGATTATTCACACATACATACATATATATACATACTAACACGTACACATACATATACCCATACATATTCACATACATATATATATATATATACATACATATATATATATATATATACACACACACACACACACATGCAAATAAACTCACGCACGCACATTCATTATCATGCACCTATAAATACAAACTCACACACTATACATATTAATAAATATAAAAAGAGAGAGAAATAGATAAAACATACTTACATATTTACATTCAAAGAGAGAAAGAAATAGAAAGAGAGGGGGGAATGAACTCACGGCCAAAGGGGGTGGAGGGCTCGGCCACGCCATGCAGTGGCTCGACGGAGGCCATGACAGCTCTGGTGGAAAGGGTGGATGATGACAGGGGCTCATCGGATGTTCGCGGAGAAGATCGGGATGCTACGAAGGGATGACGGTGCCTCGTGCTCGTCGGAGAGAGGGGCAACCCATGGATGCATATTAAAACACACAAGCATGTACATAATTATAACAACACATTATAAACACATGCATTAAAATACCCAAACATAACTACAAAGAGAGAGAGAGAGAGAGAGAGAGAGAGACCTGGGGCATGGTTTGCACAGGCCAAATGCCGGGGCTCAGTGTGTGCTCAAGCAGAGAGGGTTTTGCTCAGGTGTAGGTGGCCAGGAGTATGGCTGCACTTGGCCAAGAGTAGGGGGAAGGCGCGCAGGGTGGTAATGGCGATAAAGTGTGCTGATGGTGGTCTCTGGGGGTGTGAAAGAGATGGGCTGCCATGGGAAGATAGAAGAGGAGATGCTTAGGCTGTTGTTGATGAAGGGGGTGGGATGGTGTGGCCTGGCCTGGGGTACAAGGCTGTGGTGAAGTGGCTATTGGAGGGTGGGGGATTAGATGAACATGGGAATTGATAATTAGGGTTAAGGTTTATGTTAGGAGGAGATTATATATAGAGGGAGAGAATGGGTTTTGGGTTGTGGGTCTACTGGGTATTGGGCTAAGATAATGGGTTTGAGAATTAGGTAGAAAATAGGGATGGATATGGGTAAAAGGCTAGGGAAGAATAAAGAGAGGAAAGAAATGATAAGAACAACAAAACAATAATAATAATTTTAACAATAATAATAATAATATGAATATTAATAATAATAGTCAATAATAATAATAAACACTAATAACAACAGTCTTAATATTAGTAATTAATAACAACAACAATAATAATTAACATTAACATTAATAATAATAATTCACAATAATAATAGTAATTAACCATACAATAATAATAATAAATAAGAATAATAATTATAATAATTAACAATAACATTAACATTAACAATAACTACACCACAATAATACTAATAGTAACACTAATAATAATAACAAGCATAATGAGATAATAATAGTAATAATGATAATTATTACTAATATAAAATATGCATATATTTATAAACATAATCATGCTTGTATGAAAACATTCATGGACATTAATCTATTATATGTATACACATGTATCTATACACATATGTAAATAAATTAACACTTGAATACTATATTATTAACTAAGAATATTACAGTATATAAGTAAACACTCTAGCATACATATGGGTGTGAGCATGGAGTGCATGTGTATGCCGTGAAGTATGTGTATGTGACGCCCCGATTTTATGGATTCGGAGACACTATGACGACGTACATACGTAGGGGCAAAAATACCCTGACATACGTACGCTTAACCTTAGTACAGGTAATAAATATAATATACACAATTACTCTAGCATTAAATAAGTATAAGAATACCTGCAAAGAGGTCAGTAATCCTGATAGAGATAAAAATATGGATAAATAAGAAAATAAAGACAGGATAATAAAGATATTTATGAATAATAAAGACGTCGAGTCTCTTATTAATATCCTGTGAAGTATCAGAGTAACTACAAAGTTTTAGATCTCTAACCTGGATATGCAAACCCAGGGTCATCAGAAAGCGACCTAGTGTGTGGCTAAATAAAGAAAATAGTAGTTGATCAGTCACATATATTGCATATACATTATCACATTACCATACTTTTTATCTAATAAATCCTATTAATAAGTCTTCTTTTTCTTTGTTAAATGTAGGCCCAATTGCTAAAAGAAAAGAAAGAGAAACAAGCCCAAAAGCCCACCAAATTCTGATTTAATTTAGAATAAATTCAAAATCAAGGAATCAGGGCAAATAATGGCATATCAGAGAGGTTGAAAACCGGTTGAAATGAATCCTCTCAAATTAAGCGGTTAAAGCCAACAACCAAAGGCTATTTTATCAAATCCTAGAGCAAAAACGAGAAAACCAGTAGAAGATATGGGAGAATCACCAAACCAGGAGCATCCCCAATTGGGTGTGGCCAGGCGCCACGGAAACGCGACCATAGCCACGTTTTCGTAGCTTTGTTAGGTTTGTTGGGGGAGCGTTTGCTCCCCCAATCTTCCTACGAGCTCTCCCCTCTGGTTTTCCCCTATAAATACCATTTTCAATAGGGAAAAATGGGTGAAGACTAGGATTAGAATTTTTGTTTATTCTTTAAGGATTTAGGCTCTTTGTTAGATAGTGTAAAAGTTGTATTTTATCTTGCAATTTATAGTTCAGTACAAATACCAGTGAGAGAGAGGAATTGAGTGATTGTATTCTAAAGATTGAAGTGACATCAATATAAGAATCAAGTTACCTTTCCTTCCACTCTATTTTACGGTATGTCTTCCTTTAATTACTTGCATTGTTCTTTGTCTTCCATGAGTAGCTAAATCGGTTTTCTGGGCTCACTATTACTCCTCTCTCTGTTTCCTCTTCTTTTCGAATGGTTTTGATGAAATGACCCAATGAATCATTTGCATGCCTAACTTAAGCCTTTCTTCTTGAAAGTGTTCTTGAAGGCACATGAGGATGGGTTTAAATTTTAACTTCTATCTCTTTTCAAAACGTCTCTTGAACTTGTTTTTATCTCATACTTGAACTTCTTGATGATTTAACATTCAACTCAAGACGATTTCTTAAAGAATAGAATTTACCTTTCTAACCATCTTATGTGTTTTACTTAAAATTTTCTAGAATCAATCTTAAGTTTTGCTTATGATCAAGTTGAGGCATTAAGATTTTCAAGAGAAGAACATATCATTGAGTAGTGTGAGATCAGATTTTCTTCTTTATTAAAAAATAACAAATCACTTTTTAAACTTTATATAAAATTCACCTTTTCCAAATCCTTCTCCAAAGTTGCAATTTCTCTTTTAATCATCTCCCTTCTTTCTATTCTCTTTTCAATTAAAAAACGAGCACAATTCTTTGTTACTAAACAAAACACTGAAAAGCTTTCATTGCATTCCTCCTCGTGGACACGACCCGTTAGCCACAAGCTACACGGTAATTTCTTAACTCTTTGATTTTTTAATCAATTTTTGGCGCCCTGCCGGGGAGGGAACGATGTATTTATTTTTTAACAAGTTTGGTGTGTTATTTCAGGGACTTTAGGATTCAGATCTAGCATTCAAGCTTTGTAGGAGAAGACTTGGTATTCTGTGCCCCTATTCTCGAAAGTAGGAAACAGAATTTCAAGAAATTGGTTGCAAATGTTGAAAATTTTATTGGACTACTAAAACTTTTTTTGCAGGACATATTACTTGCAAAAATTAAGTTTTTGTATGGTATAGTCTTGCTATATCTGCTATCCACCATCATGTTTTAATCCAACAGTAATTTGAGTGATTGGTAATTGCTTAAAAAACGTTTAGACTTGCATTCTAGGCATTTGTTTAATTACGTTTATTTTACAATTACTGTTGAAGAGAGCTCGAGACAAGGTACATATGCATAGCATATAGTTTAGGAAACATTCTTGGGTGATATTTTGCTTTTGAATGTTACTTTTCTTTATCTTGCACACTTTGCACAATAAATTCTAAGAGTAAAACCTAATTCAAGATAAGGTGGGGAAATCATTACCCTTCCTTAGCCCACAAACCATCTCCAAGCATGCACAACCTAAGCCTAAGTAAAATCTGATAGACGTTGGCCTTAGGGGCATCTCAAACTCACTAGGAGATTATCCTAAGGGGGAAGATGTTGGAATTTGACTCCTACCAAATCAGTGTCTAGGAAGGGGATTAAGGGCTGAAAGCCCGAAGGTTGGTTGTTACTTAATTAAGGAACGTCTTTGACGGATAACCTCCTACCAATCTTGCCCTAACCTAGCTGATTAGCTTGTGGTCAAAGTCTACATTATACCTCCTGTGGACAATCAACCAGTTAGAAGTTGTCTAGGTCGAGGTTACCTTAAACTAGGCTTGGTTGATTACTCTTGTTGACTGTTGGTAAACTTGTTTGTGATTATGATTGTGTTTGTATATGCAAGTATGATCAAGAGACCCTAATTCATCTAGGTTGACTAGAAACATATCACCACCCAAGTTTGAACCAAGACCAGATCTGGTAATGGCTCAATCAATATCATTGCAGGATAGGTTCTATCCCATTAGAACCTCACTTCCATCTTGCATTCTACTTCCATCGGTTGGTGAATACAATTTTGAGCTCAAGCCTCAATTCATCAACACACTACCCAAGTTTCACGGCTTAGAGTTCGAAGATGCTTACTTCTTCATAAGAGAATTTGAGGAAGTATGCCTAATGATGAAAATCCCACACCTTATAGATGATGCTATTAGGTTGAGATTTGTCCCTTTCGCTCTTAAGGACTTAGCAAAGAAATGGCTTTACAGCTTAGTGACAGGCTCCATCACATCTTGGGATGGTTTCATCTAGATCTTCTTGAAGAAATTTTATCCAATTCATGAGACCACTCTCATTAGGAAGACCATCATGCAATTCAAGCAAGAACCGAGTGAACCGTTCTGAGGTACTTTGAACGGAATAGAGAAATGGCGACAATGTCAAATTCTTTATGATGGTCTAGATTATTCTACTAAAACCCTCTTAGAAAATATGTGCCAAGGGGATTCTTGAAGAAGGATGAAAATGATGGATTTGTATGAAAACCTAGCTGAAAAAACCATCCAATGGGAACCTACTAGTGAAACCTCTAGGAATCCAAACTCCATCTCTTCAAAAGAAGGTCTCCATTTTATTGAATCATCCATAGCTAATGAGGCTAAGTTAGCTAACCTAGCAAGAAGACTGGAAGCTCTAGAACCTACGGAACCAAGTCTAGTTAATCAAGTCAGCCCAAATCAATTTCCAACTCCGGGCTGCACTTACTGTCTAGCCATGAATCATGTGTTTGAGGAGTGCCCTGTGTTTCAGGCTCAGCAACAATACCATGAACCGATAAATGCGGCCTTTTCAGGGCCGAACAATAATCCTTACGCACCAACGTACAATCCTGGCTGGAGAGATCACCCTAATTTCTCATGGAGCCAAAATAACAATGACACTCACGGTTAAATCATGCTAGCCACTTCCATCATGCCAATAATTCTTCCAATCATCAACCCAACTTTTCTAATTTTCAAAATAATTCTCCCAACCATCCACCTAACTTTTCAAACTATCAACAAAACTTTCCTAACTAAGCTCCACAATCTTCCTTCCAGAATCCTCAACTAGAAAGGAGAATGACTGACTTTGTGAGAAACATGGAAAGATACATGAAAAACTAAGATTCTCTCATGCAAACTATACAGAGGTTAGAGGTTCAAATGAGCCAACTAGCCACTCCACAGAATGAGAGACAGAAGGATACCTTACCTAGTCAGCCAATAACCAATCCTAAGAATTCTCAACAAGCTCATCTGGCTGAGGATCAATCCTTAAATCAATGTAATGATGTTCATACATTGAGGTCAGGAAAGAAAGTAGATAATCAAGTGTCAATGCCAACCAATCCCATCCAGCACAACCACAATCAAGCATCCACCTTATCTAATCCAAATCCTTCCAAATCTGACGAATCTAAAAAAAATAAGTCAACCAGTCAGGTGCATCAGCGTATAGTATCATTTCCTAATAGGCTGAAAAACAACAAGCAAAATCCACTCATGGACAAGATAATTGAGATATTTAATCAAGTGAAGATAAATGTGCCACTTCTTGATGCCATCCAACAAGTCCCTTCCTATGCAAGTTTCTTAAGGACATGTGCACCAAGAAGAGAAAGACTAATGTACCAAAAAGGTTTTCTTGGCCACTAACATTAGTGAGCTACTATCGGGTCTGATCCCTGTTAAGTACAAGGATCCAGGTAGTCCCACCATTGCCTGCACAATAGGACAAGCTGAGATTAGTCGTGCACTTCTTGACTTGGGGGCAAGTATCAACTTGCTTCCATTCTCAGTTTATCAATAACTCGGGTTGGGTGATCTTAGTCCTACTCGAATCACCATCCAACTGGCTGACCGTTCAGTAAAAGTTCCAAAAGGGGAGATTAATGATGTCCTTATCCGGGTCGGGGAGTTTATTTACCCTGTTGATTTCATAGTTCCAGAGACACAACCTGTGTCCAACTCCAATCATAGGGCTCAAACTCCTGTTATCCTAGGGCGACCATTCCTTGCTACTGCCAATGGCATCATCAATTGTATGAATGGGTCCTTGAGGTTAACCTTTGGGGACATGACTAGAGAAGTCAATGTCTTCAATCTAGGAAAACAACCCGCGATGTTGAGGATCAAACATTTGAAGTCAACCTAATTGAGAACTTAACAAGTGAACATAAGGAAGAATTAGAATTAGAAACTGAGTGCGACTTCGGGTTAAAGTCTGACAACTTTAATCTTGATCAAGTTGTAGATTCTGATGTGAATTAGGCCTCGAACCCTATTTCACCAGTAATGGAGCCAATAAATTTGACTAGTCCTTCCAGTGAGCCTTCCTCTTCCTTAGAATTGAAAGCCTTACCTGCGCGTCTCAAGTACGTCTATCTAGGCAAACAAGAGACCTTTCCTATCATCATTGCCTCCCATTTAAATCTTAAAGCAATTCTAAGAAAATATAGGGAAGCCATTGGTTAGACTATGGCTGATATAAAGGGATTAAGTCTGACCATCGTTCAACATCGCATTCATCTCAATGAAGATGCCACACCTAAAAGAGACCCGCAGCGTAGATTAAACCCTATAATGCAAAAGGTTGTTCATGCTGAAATTGTGAAACTCTTAGACAATGGGATAATAAATCCCATTTCTGATAGCTAATGGGTCATCCTGTCCACGCGGTTCCAAAGAAATCCGGTATCACCATAGTGAAAAACGAGAACAAAGAGTTAGTCCAAACTCGACTTCCCACGAAGATCCGAGTTTGCATTGACTATAGGAAGCTTAATGCAGCAACTCGTAAGGACCATTTTTCACTTTCCTTCATTGATCAAATGCTTGAACGTTTGGTGGGTCACGAGTATTACTGTTTCTTGAACGGTTACTCGGGGTATAACCAGATCCCTATTGCTCCTAAGGACTAAGAAAAGACTATGTTCACATGTCCATTTGGGACATTTGCTTATGTCAAATGCCTTTCGGCTTATGCAGTGCACCAGCAACGTTTCAACGTTGCATGTTGAGTCTTTTCTCTGATATGATAGAACGATTCTTAGAGATCTTTATGGATGATTTTTCCATCTATGGAGATTCATTCACTCAATGTCTCCACCATTTAAAACTTGTCCTCCAACGTTGTGCTGAGAAAAATCTGACACTAAATTGGGAGAAATGCCACTTCATGGTAAAACATGAAATTGTCTTGGGTCATGAAATCTCCAAGAAAGGAATCGAAGTGAATAGAGTCAAAATTGAGGTTATTGCAAAGCTTCCCATGCCCAAATGCGTGAAGGATATTAGATCTTTCTTAGGACACACTGGTTTTTACCGAAGATTTATTAAGGATTTTAGCAAAATTGCTAGGCCCTTGACTAATCTATTAGCTAAGGATGTGTCCTTCACTTTCGATGCTGAATGTATGAATTCTTGGGAGAAGCTTAAGAGAGAGCTTATTTCTGCATCAATCATATCTGCACCGGATTGGTCTAAGCCGTTCGAAATCATGTGCGATGCTTTCGATTTTGCCATAGGCGCTGTCCTAGGACAACGCATTGATAACAAGTAGCATGTGATTTACTACTCTAGTAGGACTCTCAACGATACTCAATTGAACTATACTACGACTGAGAAGGAATTCTTGACAGTAGTGTTTGCCTTAAAGAAATTTCGTCCCTACCTACTAGGGTCCCAAATCACCATTTTCACCGATCATTCTGCGCTTAGGTACCTCATGATGAAGAAGGATGCCAAGGCCCGACTCATTCGTTGGATCTTCCTTCTTCAAGAATTCAATCTCGAGATTCGAGACAAGAAAGGCGTAGAAAATGTCGTTGCTAACCATCTCTCACGAATCCCTAATTCTCCATGCAACTAATTACGAATAAATGAGGATTTTCCTGATGAAAATCTCTTAGCTATCTCTAGAGAACCTTGGTTTGCTGATATAGTGAATTATTTAGTCACAAACCAAACTCCATCTCATTGGTTCAAAAACGATATATACATGTTCTTATACCAAGTCCGGCATTTCTTTTGGGAGGAACTGTATCTTTTTAAGTACTGTTCTGACCAAATTATTAGGAGATGCATTCTCAATGAGGAGGTTAAGAGTGTCTATCCTTTTGTCACGAACTTGCATGCGGTGGACACTTTGGTCCCCGCAAAACTGCTGAAAAAGTGCTACAAAGCGGGTTCTATTGGCCCACTTTGTTCAAGGATGCTTATGAATTTTGCAAGACGTGCCCTAGATGCCAAATGGTAGGAAGGGTCTCAAAACGAAATATGATGCCCCTCAACCCAATTCTAGAAATAGAACTCTTTGATGTTTGGGGCATCGACTTTATGTGTCCATTTCCTAATTCATTTGGAAACTAATATATATTGGTTGCTGTGGATTACGTGTCCAAGTGGGTAGAAGCCATTCCTTGTAAAACTAATGATAACAAAATTGTCATAAAGTGTTTGAAAGAGAACGTTTTATCACGCTTCGAAACCCCTCGTGCTATCATCAGTGATAATGACACTCACTTTTCAATAGATCTTTTGAAGCTCTTACGCGAAAGTATGCCATAACTCACAAGTTGTCCACACCTTATCATCCTCAAACCAGTGGGCAGGTTGAGGTTTCCAATAGACAAGTCAAGCTTATCTTGGAGAAAACTGTGAACCAAAACCAGAAAGATTGGTCCATCAAACTTGTAGATGCCCTATGGGCTTACAGGACTGCTTTCAAGACGATTTTAGGGATGTCTCCTTATAGGTTAGTCTATGGTAAAGCTTGTCACCTGCCCGTTGAGTTAGAGCATCGGGCCTTATGGGCAATCAAGCAGTTGAATTTCAACTTGACTAAGGCCGGTGACCTTCAGAAGTTACAAATTTCCGAATTAGAGGAGTTAAGAAATGAGGCCTATGAAAATGCTAGGATCACTAAAGATAGAGTTAAGATTTTTCATGATAAACACATCATAAGAAAAACCTTTGTCCCTGGGTAAAAAGTCTTACTCTATAATTCTAGGCTTCATTTTTTTCAGGATAATTAAAATCAAGATGGACTGGGCCATTCGTTGTAAAAACCATGTTTCCACACGGTGCAGTAGAGATCAGTGACCCCAAGAATGGAAATGACTTTAAGGTAAATGGTCAACGCCTTAAACCTTTCTTGGAATCAGTGCCGGTAAATGAAACGGCTATGGGTCTTGTTGACCTAGTGTATCAGTAACTTTCCTCTTTTTCATTTTATTTCATGCATCCATACATTTCTTTCATACATTGGAGACAATGTATGAGATAAGTGTGGGGGAGGGTTCTAACATGAATAATATTCTTCTGAAAAAAATTGTTAAAAAAATTTATTTTTTGTATGTATATAAAAAAACTTTTTGAAAGGTAAGAACAATATTTTGATATATTTTTGTAAGAAATTAAGTCAGTTTTAAGGAATAGGAAAATTATAATTAGGATTTCTTACACTTGGTCAAAATAAGATGACTTATTTGATTTTTAGGATTAGGAAGAAAATTTGTGAAAGTAATTTAGTCTTGATATTTACCTTGATGAAATATGCACACTAAATACACTTACACACTTAGGGTTTAAAAATAAAGACTCTTATGCCTTATTAAAAAAACTATATATGTATGAAAAAAATAAATCTAATTATTGATTAGCTAGGTGCTTTGACCTAAGTAAGCCTTGGTATTTATGCAAAAGATAATTAGATAAGTTTGAAAAATATATATATATAAATCCTCTGATTAAGCTGGGTATTTGTGCCTCATGAAGCATAAGTATTCACGCCTAAAAGGGGTACATTTTTATAAATAAAAATCTTGGTTTTGTGGCTTTGTTTGCTCGAATGTTTAAGTCCTTAGGGGTGTTTTCTCACCTGGTGCCCTAAAACTGTTCGGTTTGGATGTCACCGACTAAAGGCTCGTTACATGGGCAGATTAGAAAGCCTAATGAAATTGAGGAATAAATTTCACCAAAAATAAATATAAATAAGGCATAAGAGTTATTGTTAAAGAACCCTTAGTCAAATTTCACAGTCACGATGGTGCATACGACTCAGGGTAAATTAATAGAATAGATGAGAAGTTCAATTTGACTCCTTACTTTGATTGATGACATGTTTTTGAATAGAGACTGAGTTTCGGAATGAAAATTTGATATTCCTATAACATATAGATTACTTAAAACTTTACAAATATACTTCAAATATTTTCTCCTTTAAAAATGCTTTTCGAAAATACTAACATTTTTTATGGATTTTGTGGGTGCAATCCACAGAAAACCCTCATGAGACAAAACTCGTCCTTTAGGGGTAACCTAGAGGTTTAACGGCTTGTTGCACATGCTCAGTGCAATCGAGTGACTTGCGAAAGTGGTCTAATAATTGATTAGAATTACTCTGATGTTTTGCTCGAGGGCGAGCAAAAGATAAGCGTGGGGGTGTGATCAGTCACATATATTTCATATACACTGTCACATTACCATACTTTTTATCTAATAAATCCTATTAATAAGCCTTCTTTTTCTTTGTTAAATGTAGGCCCAATTGTTAAAAGAAACGAAAGAGAAACAAGCCCAAAAGCCCACCAAATTCTGATTTAATTCAGAATAAATTCGAAATCAAAGAATCAGGGCAAATCTTGGCATATCAGAGAGGTTGAAAATCAGTTGAAATGAATCCTCCCAAATTAAGCAGTTAAAGCCATCAATCAAAGGTTGTTTCGTTAAATTCTAAGCAAAAATGAGAAAATCAGTAGGAGATATGGGAGAATCACCAAAGCAAAGCATCCCCCAATTAGGTATGGCCACCTGGCCACACCAGGGCCGCGAAAACACGACCCTACCCGTGTTTCTGCGGCTTTGTTAGGTTTGTTGGGGGAGCGTTTGCTCCCCCAATCTTCCTACGAGCTCTCCCCTCTGATTTTCCCTATAAATACTATTTTCAACAGAGAAAAAAGGGCGAAGATTAGGATTAGAATTCTTGTTTATTCTTTAATGATTTAGCTCTTTGTTAGATAGTGTATAAGTTGTATTTTATCTTGCAATTTATAGTTCAGTACAAACACAAGTGAGAGAGAGGAATTGAGTGATTGTATTCTGAAGATTGAAGTGACATCAATACAAGAATCAAGCTACCTTTTCTTCCACTCTATTTTACGGTATGTCTTCCTTTAATTACTTGCATTATTCTTTGTCTTCCATGAGTAGCTAAATCAGTTTTCTGGGCTCACTATTACTCCTCTCTCTGTTCCCTCTTCTTTTGGAATGGTTTTGATGAAATGACCCAATGAATTATTTTCATGCCTAACTTAAGCCTTTCTTCTTGAAAGTGTTCTTGAAGGCACATGAAGATGGGTTTGAATTTTTAACTTCTACCTCTTTTCAAAACATCTCTTAAACTTGTTTTTATCTCATACTTGAACTTCTTGATGATTTAACATTCAACTCAAGACGATTTCTTAAAGAATAGAATTAACCTTTCCAACTATCTTTTGTGTTTTACTTAAAACTTTCTAGAATCAATCTTAAGTTTTGCCTAAGATCAAGTTGAGGCATTAAGATTTTCGAGAGAAGAACATATCATTAAGTAGTGAGATAGTGAGCCCAGATTTTCTTCTTCATTAAAAAATAATAAATCACTTTTTAAACTTTATACAAAGTTCACCTTTTCCAAAGCCTTATCCAAAGTTGCAATTTCTTTTTTAATCATCTCCCTTCTTTCTATTCTCTTTTCAATTAAAAAACGAGCACAATTCTTTGTTACTAAACAAAAAACGGAAAAGCTTTCATCGCATTCCTCCTCGTGGACACGACCCGTTAGCCATAAGCTACATGGTAATTTCTTAACTCTTTGATTTTTCAATCAGTAGTATATTCATATTACTGTATTACGATCACTTTAATATATAATACACGTATAACTATCAGTGATACAATATAATAATGTTAACAATCGGTAATATATACAAGGGTTATTTTAGCGCTATACATTACCAATGCCTAACATGTTACAATGGGGTTACTTTTACGATATTATACAAAACATGATTAAAACAATAATTATATTTACTCAGGAAGTGCTATATATAATGAGTTAAGATATATAATTTAATTATACATTAATGAAGTCAGTTTATGTTATTAATATCTATCAAGTCTAACTTATGTTATATTTATTATTTATACTAATAGTATAGTAACATGACAGTATAGTGATGATAAATATAAACATCTATACATGAAATAAGCAGAAGTAATCCTAGTATAGTACAAATGTGTTTACAGAGAATATATGGATTAGAGAGTACATGAGATGTAGTATATTTGTGTACATTAATAGTGTTTCTATAAAAAATATATGCAAAGTATACATGTGACATGATAGTAAATAAGATAGCAAAAACGTAGCAAGTATAAATGAATAATAATATACATGTATCGAGCAAGTCATATTATTTATACAATAATAATAATCAGTACTGCTTGACATTTTAATCAATCTCTTCCAATATCTTATACCGCTGGCAGTTCATACCGGAGCCCATACTTCAGCCAACCCATCCGAACATGGTATATGAGTACTATGGTCCGAACGAGAGAGTGATATTTGGTCGAAAAAATGCCCTGGTCAGTATAAGATTTTTTTTTAATGACTGAAAAACTACAGCGGAGCGGTTCTGATTATAAAAGAGGGAAGAAGACTCAGTTCTCTCCTTTGTTTAAAGCTGAGTTTTTTGGGTAGTGATGGAGAGTGATTCTTGTTTACTGTTGACCAGCCGAATGTCTAGCTTCTCTTCAGGATGCTCTCGAAGACTGATCAGAGAGAAACTCTGTTTTAACACGCAAAGTGTTTAGAGTCCACTGACTACTCTCTTTTCTCCTTTTCTCCAAAAGTACTCTCTTTGGATTCAAAAAGAGCCTGAATTCAAAGAAGTTATCTTGATTTTAAAGAAGCTATCCCCTCCCTTCATAGCAACTCAGGCTATTTATAGGGAGTCATAGGGGTATTATCGTCCCCCAAAATCCCTCCATAATGGGGATTAACTCCCCATTACATAGGGAGTTAATTAACCCAGTAATAGGGGTCAGTTACAACAGATACACGGGTCTCGCGCTGGACGCGGATCTCAAGTTGCTTGTTGTAGATGCAAGCATCTCAGAATGTAGAGTTGCTCACACTCACGTTTGAAGTGTAATGCAGGGTTTCTCAGACTCGTGTCTGAAGTAGAACGCCAAGTTTCTCAGACTCACGCTTGATATCGAACGCGAAGTTACTTAGACTCACGTTGGTCGGGATGCGGAATTACTTAGACCAGCGTTGAACGCGGGTTTACTCATGCCCTCATCTGAAGTCTTCATGCTTCTAGATGCGAGTCCGCATTTCAGTTTAAAATGCGACCTTCGTGTTGAAGTGAGGTTCGCGTCAGATGACTTGTCCTTAGTGATTTTTGGACAGCCTACAGAACCCCCTCCAAAGTTTTTGAAACTCCACAGTTGACTGGGATGGATTTCTAAATACTTTAGATTTTGGTTGAATTTGGGCTTCCCATGATTGGACTGGCTGTCTTTTGAGATGCCCTGAGCTTGATCCTGTCTGGACTGTGGTCTTCATGAGTGTACTGTTGAACTACTTGAAGCCTCCAAGAAAGATCATCACAAGTATCTTAGAAACTCAATTTAGCACTTGTCATGAGCTCTGGTTTGCTTATCAGTGTACTGTTGAGTTGGTAAAGTTATTGATTGTTCTTCCTAGTGTACTATTGAACTGATTATAGAAGCAGGGATATACTCCTTGTATGTGAGAGCACGCAGCCCTCATAGACACGGTTGTCACACTGATCAAGTGAAAATGTGAACTTTAGTGGAGGTGGAGACGTGGCTCTCAATGCTGAAGAGACACGGCTCTTGATTGATATAGAGACGCGGCCCTCATTGATGTAGCGATGCGGCCCTTGATTGATGTAAAGACATGGCTCTTGAAACGCGGAGATCGCGTTAGATGCTTCGAGGTGCGAATGCAGGCGCCGCTCAGGACGCATGTCTGGCTCAGCCAAAGGTCTTTGAGAAATTTCGGGCATGAAAGTTCACGTGTCTTGCTTAGACTGGATTTGAGATTCGCATCACAAATTAAGGCCATTAAGAATGACTTTGAGTTTACGCCCTTAATTAAGGCCATTAGAGAGCCTATAAATAGGCTAAGAGTCCCTTAATAGTCATTCATTTTGACTGTCCTCTTCCTCGATCGTGTACTATGAAGAACTTCTGAAGTTCTGGGATCTTCAGAAGATCCTAAAGCTTTAATGCTTTCTCACAACCTTTTTCAAATATTATCACTGTCACGTGACCCCAAATTCTCTGGCATCCTTGTTGCTGCATCTTAATGGATGGCATATTCTTTCAAAAGATCCTTTCTTCGGGTAGAAAATGGCTTTCGCGATTGTCGCATATGGCTAGACACCGTCTTCTTGAGGCTTTGTTATCATTGATCATGAAGAGACATTGTCTCTTAACTTCTTTTTGAAGTCTCAATGCTTCTTTTGAAGTTGGACAGTCGAGTTAAGATTCATGAGTCCCTGCTTAATTTGCAGAAGTGACTCTTGCATTAACAGGTAGAACGCGAATTTGGTGACTTCTAAGTCCCTATCTTTTTTATGCGATTTTCGCATCCTAATGAGTTTCATGTTTTGAGATCTTAGATGCGACCATAGCGAAGTTCGTGTCCTGAGATCTGAAACACGGGTCTTGTTTATAAGATTCGCGTTTGAGCTTCAAGACTTAGTAAATTTTCTAAGTCTGGTGTTCAGATGCGGGCTTCATTAGAGTCTCGCGTTTTACCCCTTGGATGCGGGTCACATGTTGAGCCTCGCACCGAAGTATCTTGTCATATTTTCTATTTTTGCGAGATTAACGCCCGGGTTTTCTCTTTTTAAAGGCCTCGGCTATATTGATGGTGCTAACTCTACTGTCTCCTTCTGCCTGGGGAAGGCAGTTGCATTCATTGAAGCCAGCAATTTAATTCTATCGGCATCCATTCAGGAAGTCAGAACTTCTCTTCGAAGAAGAGGGGATTAGTATGATCTCAGATCCTCCCTTCACCGACCGCAATTAGCATAATGCATTTGAAAGTCACGAGAAAGGGGATGTCACCAGTAAAGTTTTAGATCCTCCCTTCACCAATCATGTTCAAAGAAGTAACAACGATGAAGAACCCATGCTCATTGGATAACTTTCTGGAGGCAAGATCTTCCATTAAGTAAAGGATTACGACCTTGTGAGGGGGAAAACTTTCACGCCAGTTGGTCGAGTGGAATTAGAATGTTCCACTGCGTTTCGACCTCAAGAAACACCATTGTTCTCAAGAGGAGAGGAAGTGGACCAACTGTTCCTAGCCACAGTCGAAAAGGCATGCTTAAGGGATCTCCAATGTTTCAAGGAAAGAGTACAATCTCCCACTGAGTAAGAGTGACTCTTTGTACTTCTTTTTGTAACACTTCTATCTTATTAAATAAGAGAGTGTTTGTATCACTTTTTATTTTGATATAAATAAAAAGTGATGATTTTGCCTTCTTTGTCTTGACTTTCCTCTTTGTATTTTGAAAATCAGACAAATGAAAGCGATTATTTTTACTTACTAGAGGTGGCGGTTAATATACAACTCAAAGTTCAAAAACTCTGTTTGAGAAATTTGAAAAGGTTAATGTCAAAGGTGCGATATTAACTTGACAGAAGTTGAATTCGTGATTTGAACAAATTTTGTGGACTTGCTATCTACTGATGAGAATAACAAGTGAAATTAAATCTACTGGATATTTATAGAAATTTCTTACTGTAAGAGGTGTGATGCTAACATAACGGGTTGGGATTTACAATTGGAAGCAAATTGAATTGTCAGAGGTGTGAAATTAAATTGATAAGGATGTAGATGCTAGAGGTGTGATATTAACTTAGTATCAAAGAGATCTCATTTTCATTAAGAAAACTGAGAAGATTCCTATCATAGGTTTAATGTTAACTTAACAGCGAGGTGAATGCTAAAGGTGTGATATTAACTTAGCATTTGACATCTCGACTACGATAAGAAAGCTCAAGGGAGGATCAATATCATAGGTGTAACATTAACTTAACAATGAAATGGATGCCATAGGTATGACAATAACTTAGGATTGAATGTCTTATTTTCGGTGGAAAAATCGAGAGAACCACTGTCATAGGTGTAGTGTTAACTTAACAGAAATTTATATTGCGATATGAGCAATTTTGGTCAGAGGTGTAGTTTTAATTTAACGAGAGATTTTGCGATTTGATCAATTTGGTAGACTTGCCATTCTATTGAAGAGGATTGCTAAGTTGTAATTTTGGTCAAAAAATATAGTATTAACTTGACTGAGAGATTGATTTTGTGATTTGATCAATTTTGGTAGACTTGCCATCCTATTGAAGAGGATTGGTAAGTTGAAATTTTATCCGCTGGAAATATTGAATGAAGTCACTGTTAGAGGTATAATGTTAATTTAACAGTAGGGTATGCCAGAGGTATGATATTAACTTGACACATTTGATTTGTAATTATTTCGCTGGGGAAACAATTACATACAACTTCTTTTAGGTCTCACCATTCCATAAACGGGAATTGGTATGGGATTTTGGAGGGGAAAGTAGGAGCAGGTCCTCAGGCTTTTTAGTAAACCATTAACTATCAACGAATTTGGCATGCCTTTACCAACTATCATTTGAGTTGCGTTAGTCATGCTATTTCCCTCAGTATGATGAGTTGTCGAGGATTTTCTGTTGGACTTAAATGCCAACTACTTCCTCTATCTTTTAGCCGTCAGAGACGTCAGATGTTCATAGAAATCTGGAGAAGAGTAATAAGGCTAAAACCAAAGTTTATCACCTTGTCTCTTTGATATTAACATCATGCATAGTGATGTTAATAATGTTTGGTTGGCTCGGTGTCGATCGACAGTAATGTGATCCGTTGAAGGAAGGAGCTCTTCTTTGACGCTCTTCCAATTATCTTGGATCTGGATGTTTTGATCAGAGGTGCAATGTTAACCTAATCATGAGAAGAATCCTGTTAAGGATAGTACTTCTTCAAGAATATGCCGTTGATCGGCATCATGAGCGTATCGCCATCTGGAGTTATGAGACGGTATGCTTCATTTGAGTAGACTGATTCTACTACAAATGGTCCTTTCCATTTGGGCTGAAACTTTTTTTTGTCTTATATGTCATAACTGTGGGTCTTCTGACTGCTAAGATAACGTCGCCTTTTTTGAAAATTCATTCTCTGACTTTCTTGTTGAAGGCTCTGGAGATCCGAGCTTGATAGAGTTTGATTTGCTGTTAGGCTTGCAGACATTATCGTCTAAAGCTTCCACTCATGGAGGCATAATCGATGATTTTTCTCATCTAGTAGTCAAGGCAACTCGCAGAGATGGATCTGAATTTTCAGTAGGAATATAGTTTCACATCTGTACATTAAGGAAAATGGTGTGGCTTTTATCGGGGCTCTCATCGTTGTGCGATAAGCCCATAAGCATTCGTCTAATTTGTTGTCCCAGTCATGTTGACTCTTCGAGATGAATTTTTTTAGAAGCTTCCCAATAGTCTTGTTGAAGGCTTCTGCAAGGCTATTAGTGGCTGGATAGTACGCCATTGATGATACACTTTAAATTCTGAATTTGTTACAGATTGCTAGAATGCTTGGCTGACGAATTGGGGCCCGTTATCATGGATGATTCGTCTGGGCACACCAAAATGGTAGAGCACGTGATGCTTGATTAACTTGATCATGTTCGGTGTCTTCACTTCTTTCAGAGGGACAACTTTCGCCCATTTAAAGAAGTAATTCGTTAAGGCCAAGATGAATCGATGTCTCTGGATGTTGGAGGACTGATTTGTCCGATAATATCCATTTCCTACATCTGAAATAGCCATGAGGAGGATGTTTAATGAAGATGCTCCAACGCTTGATGAACAAATTCATCGTGGATCTGACATGCATGATATCGCTTGGCATAGGCGATGGCATCAGGGATCATCTTCGACCAATAATATCTAAGTTTTCTGAGCCGGTCTTCGAGCTTGGGTCCGAGTTAGTGAGCTTCACACATACCATCATGAGCTTCTTTAAGTGCTTCTAGTGCCTTTTTGTGAAAGGCATCAGAGCAGGATTCCATCATATGATCGGTGATATAATGTCTACATGATTACATTGTAATAGAATCGAGAAGCTTTTCTTTTTTATGGCAACTACCTCCTTGGGTCGTCAGGCAATATGCCATATAAGACGAAGTCGATGTAAGAGAATCGCCATCCCTAGGCTCGAGACTTGTTGAAGTCTCGAGAACCTCTTTGACTTGAAGGTCTTTTCTTCGAGCTTTACTGTCTTCAAGGGCAAATTTATAGCAGTACAAGTCGTGATTGTAGACGAGTACTTTCTCTGTGGCTCCAGTTGGAAGGACCAACGAAGCGGCGAGTGGCGCTAGTGCATCTGCATATGCATTTTGTTGATGTGGTACATGGTCAATCTATAAGTTTTCAAACTTCTCTACCATGATAATGGTCGCGTTGTGATAGGGCACTAAGTCTTCAAGTCGGACTTCGTACTTTTCGTGAACTTAGTCAATGATGAGCTTCTTATCACCGTATATCTCAAGATTTTTGACTCCAATCTCTTCAGTAAGTTGCATCCCAATCAAGAGCATTGTATTCTGCGACATTGTTGGAACACGCTTCATTTGAGAAAATGCACAAGGGATCACATAGTTATGTGGGGAGATAGTACTACCCCTACACCTGTAATGATATTTCCCTCAGGATTCATCCATGATGCTCCGTCAAAGAATAGTTACCAACTTGTCCTTCTGAGGAGGCATTGATCAAGTTAACTTTTGTGATCTCGTCTGGGAGATCGTCATAAAGTTTTGACATTCCTGGGACTGGATGATTTGCCAGGAAATTCGCCAGAGATTGACCTTTGATCACCTTTTGTGGTATGAATTGCATCTCATATTGTGAGAGCAAAATGGCCCATTTTGCTAGCCTGTTATTCAGTGAAGATGGACTCGTCGTCAGCAATCATAAAGGATTGACTCTTGAGATGGCTTGGATGCGTTGCCCTATGAGGTATTGTCGCATCTTCTGGATAGTGAAGACTAACGCTAAGCACTCTTTTTCGATTGGGTTGTAACGGTGCTATGTCCAAATCATTGTTTTACTTAAATAGTAGATCACATGTTCATAATTTTGGTCATTGTTTTGAGTAATAAATCTCTCAAGGAATGATCCATCGCTCAAACGTATAGCAGGAAAGGCTTTCCTGATACTGGAGCTACCAGAACCGACAGGTGTGTGAGATACTCCTTGATCTCTTTAAATGCTTCTTGAAAAGCATTATCCCAGACAAATGATACTCCCTTCTTCAACAACTTAGTGAAAGGTTGGCAGCGTTCTAAAAGATTTGATATGAATCTCCGGATGTACGCCAATCGTCCCTGTAAACTTCTGAGTTTTTTGAGATTTCTCAGAGGTTACATCACTTGGATGGCACGGATCTTCTTAGGATCCAAATAATTTCCTTTAGATGATGCAACAAATCTAAGAAATTTATCACTGGCTACCCCTAGAAAGAACTTTGTTGCGTTCATCTTCAACTGGTGAGCCCGCATGATGTCGAACACTCTCCTCAGGTCTGCAAGGTGATCGCTTTTGTCGTGGCTTTTCTCGGTGATGTCATCAATGTAGCATTCTACAGTCGTACATATATGATCATGAAAGATCGCATTCATGGTGTGTTGATATGTCGTACCAACATTCTCTAAGCTGAAGGGCATCACTGTATAGCAGTATATCCCTACAAATGTCCTGAAGGATGTGTGCTTTTTATCTTTAGGGTACATCTTTATCCGGTTATATCCTGAGAAGCCATCCATGAAAGACATCCTCTTAAAGCCGCACGTATTGTCGATCATAACATATGTGATCAGGAGTGGGAATTCATCTTTAGGACAAGTGGCATTCAGATCCCGATAGTCGATGCAGATCTAGACTTTCCATTCTTCTTGAGAACGGGAATAATATTGCCCACCCAATCAGGATATTGTTCTTTCCTGACAAAACCAGAGTCTATAAGCTTTTTGACTTCTGATTCGATTGCTTCTATGATCTCAGGATGGAACCGTCATTGCTGTTATTTAACTGGTTTGACGTCCGAGTTGATGTTGAGATGATGCATAGCAATCTGGGGATCAAGTCCGGGTATGTTCTCATAATTCCAAGCAAAGACATCTATATACTCTCGTATGAGCTGTATAGGTCCTCTTTCTCGGAAGGCGACAAGCTCTCACTTATGAATATGGGTTTGAGACCTCATCTCCAAGATTTATCTGAATCACTTTATCCTCAATGGGTTGTTCGAGTTGTTGGAAGCGCCTATCCAAAGAGTATTTAAGTGTTTAATCCATGGATCAGAGTCTAACTTAATTAATTCTTCAGATTCAAATGTATCTTCTTCATTATCTCCAATATAGCTGGTTGATACCATGTTCACTGAGAGACTTCTGAAGATATCGCTGATGCTGACATTTGAATCCCACGACTATGTTGCTGACGAGCTATCATGATTAACCTCCTTTTCAGATTCAGGATCTGACGAGACTGGCGTAGATACATAACCGAGTCCCCTTCGGGTCTTGTGATAATAATCAGGGTCTTTACCTTTCGGTACAAACGAACAAAGTAGTGTTCATTTTCCTTTACCGAAATTAAGGTCTGACTCCTTAATGAAATCATACCCTATTCTTTCTATCATGTGACATAACTTTTGTCCATAATAGAAGAACTATGGAGACTCAGCATCACCCCCCCTGAGCTTTCGCAAGCTACGGGCTCTGTCTTGATTCGTTCGAATAGAATTGGCTTGTGATCCCTTAGCTTGGCTGGTACTTCAAAGAAGGCATTGTATGCATCTCCTACTTTTTCACATACCAGGACAGATGTGGTGCACACAATGATGTTAGGGCATTCATTGCTGATCAAGGATCACTGTTCATATCAGTGCTAGTATCTGACGGTATAGAATCCAAAGCAAATATAGAAAAATAAGCCAAATCTAGATCTTCATTGATGAACCACTCGCCTTCAACATCAGCAGTGGTGTCGACATCGAACTTATCAATGCTCGTTACAATAGGATTTATTTTCCAAAGACACTCATCTTCTTCTGGCTCTGTATCTGCTTTGTTGCTAGAGTTGAGTTCTTCCGAGTGTGGATTCTCATCAGCTTCAAGAGAATCTTGAAAAGGAGGGAGTCAGTAAAATAATTCTTGACTCATTTGAATGGATGCCTTTCGACAATCAATGTTTTCACTTTTTCATCTTCACCAATGTATTTTATTACTTGATGAAGAGTGGGTAAGACGATAGTATTGCGGTGAATCCAGGTCATCCCAGCAGTAGATTGATTAGACGGGAAAGGTGTACTTATTATGTGTATAGAAATGTCTTTGATGTACCCTTTCTTGTCTCCGCTATAGCCTAGGGCTATACCGAGTCGGATCTCAGGGAGAGCTCGCGATAGAAGCTTTAAACGTTAGGTTGTGAAGTGATAAAACTAGTAGTCTTCTCTTGATTATAAACTTAGTGATGCAAAAGAAACTAAAAGAAGATGGATATGTTCATGTGGAAGTGGTTGGAAAAGAAATCAAGAATTGGTTGTGGTATTCACAAGAAAAGAACAAGAAACTTAAAGAAAGCGATCCAAGACTAGATTACCTTACTAGCTTGCCAAAGCTTACCAATCTCCTTGATAGCAAATGCTTTGCCTAATGTTGTCACTCCATAGGCTTAGAATTCCTCTCACATGTTGACCTAATTACTTTCTCATTTGCAAGATGGTGGTTTAACCATCGGAGAAGAGAAGATCATACACTTGCAAGATTAACAAAAGCAATCACCCATGAGTAGTGAAGTGGCTAAGCTAGTGGTAAACTAGTACATGGAATGAAAATTAGCTACAAGAAGCCATTAAAGAACTAAACAAAGCATTGAAGTAAATTGCATGAAATAAAGAAAGCAAGTAAGAAAGCATGTAAAGAAAGCAAGAAACTAGAATCAAACTCAAGTAGAGGAAAGGAGGATGGATCAATCCTTGTTGCTTCAAGTGTCACCCTTGATTACACAAGCTCTCTCCCTCACAATCACTCTCTTTTGTAATGAAATCTAGGGATAGAGAAGAGAGATCTAAAGAAAGAAAACTAGAGAAAAACAACTAAAAATTACAAACCCTAAACTAATCTCCTCTCTTCTCTGATCAGTCTTTGCTCGCAGGTCCAAGTGAGGTATTTATAGGCCCAGGAGAGTATCTTCGAGATCTAGTTGGTTGCCACAAAATCTGGGATCTCAACGGTCCCAGATTGCCGCGGATTGCCGCGGATCCGCCGCGGATTCTGGGCCGTTGAGCCCAGATTTTCTGTTGAGATCTGGTCGTTGGGTGGTTATCCACGTGGACTACTTGGATTCTGAGTTTGTTGCGCGGATCTCTCTAGATCTGGATTGGATTTGGCTTTATCTTTAATCTTTTAATTAATCACCTTAATTATTGCTAATTAAGGTAATTAATTGACTAACTCTCCTTTAAGTATATACCTGCAAATAAGTAGAGAAGAGGATTAAAAATCACTTATTTATTTGTATTATGCATGGGGATTATGATATAAAATATGCAATATTGGATACTAATCACACCCCCACACTTATTCTTTTGCTCGTCCCGAGCAAAACAAAGAAAAAGAAAATCTATACTACCAGTTTATTACACCACTTTCGCAGGTGACGCGATTGCACTGAGCGTGTGCAACAAGCCGTTAAACCTCTAGGTTACCCTAGAGGAGGAGTGTTGTCTCCTGAGGGTTTTCAGCGGATTACACCCACAAAATCCATAAAGAAAGAAGACAAATGTTAGTATTTTCGAAAACGCATTTTGAATAAGAGACAAGTTTACGAACTATTTTTGCAAAAATATAAGTGATCCTAGGTCATAAGTCCACCTATAATCAATCTTCCTTAAACTTAGTATCCATGCAAGATCTTGTTTTTAATTAAGGTAAGAGTTCAAAATTGGATTGAATATTTTATCCTTCAAAAAACCTAGATAATATGCACACCGTGCTCTGTGAAAATTTCTGGGATTTCAACTCCAACCATAAAGCCATTTATTTGTTTATATATATATATATTTTTTTTCTTTTTTTTTTTTTTTTATTTAATCTTCCCTTAGTCGAGGCTTTCTAGTCTACCCTTGTAGCGAGCCTTTAACCGATGACTCCCAAACCAGACGGTCTTAGGGCACCAGATGAGAAAACATCCCTCGGGTTTAAGGTCTCGAGTAGAAAAGGCCACAAGACTAAAGGGGATTATTTATAATCACCGTTAGGCGTGAATAACCATGCTTCTTGAGGCACAATTATCCAGCTTAATAAGTGAGATCACCGTTAGGCGTGAGTAACCATGCTTCTTGAGGCATAGTTATCCAGCTTAATAAGTGATCTTTATTTATATATTTTTTTTTCTTTTTCTCTCTTTTTTTTTTTTTTAATTTTATTTATATGGCATTTTTGGTCTTTGTCTCCATCCCAAGAAATGTGTAAGTGTAAAGTGCATATTATCTAAGGCAAAAAATTCAAGATAAGAATATCTCACCAATTTTACTTACTTAGCCTATAATCTCAAACAAGATCTATTATTTCAACTATGTTTAAGATGTCATAATTAAGGCTTTCTTAATCTTTAAGATACATCTTAATTTTCTTAAAAATAGAACAAAACTTTGTCTCTTTTTCAAAAAGTTTTTATTTTTTATTTTTTATTTTTTATTTTTAAAAGAAGTATAAAAGAAAGAAAATCTAAAAACTCTAAGTTAGTAAACCCTCCCCCACACTTATTTCATGCATTGTCCTCAATGCATCATGATATATGTATGCATGAAACAAAATGGAAAGGGAAGGAACAAAAATTACCTTAGGGTGGTGGTTCCGGTGGTGGTCGGATTGGTCCACGGAACATGGCCCAATCATCTTTTCTTTGGTTTTTTAGGAACCCACCAACCATATCAGAAATATGACCCACTAAAAAGATGCATGCGTGTGTTATTTTAATTATGTACATGCCCCCATCTAATTTTAAGATTTTCCAAATAATTTCAGACTCAAATTTATCAAATTCCTTGTCACAGAATGGAGTATAAACTGATAGAACTGTTGACTTGGACTCGGAAAGGAACACCGACTCAGGATTATGATTTAAATCAAGTGATGGTTCAGGAGTCGAAGTGAAGTCAGAAATTGTGTCCAAGTCAAGAAATGAAAACTCAAGTCCACAATCAGAGTTCAACGATGGAATGTGACTTTCTAAAAGTGATATCTCTTTACTTCCAATTTTAAGAAATTCAAGCTCATCACCGTACAATTCTTCAAAACTTAAGTCAACATCTTCCTTAAGAATTGTACAATCAGTTTCAGAAGTAAAGAGATTGAGAAAATCAAGGTCACATTTGAGTTCAATTCCACAAGATGGAGAACTTGCCAGAATGTCAATGGAATCTTCAGAGGTGTAAAATTGGGCAAGTGCAATATGATCCTCAAAGATGGGTGATTCAACTTCATTGTGAATTGGGAAAGGATCCAAGGTTGAATCCGGGAAAGAATTAAAGTGAGGTAAAGATACCGGAGTCATTATGGAATCAGGAAGAAGGATTGAATCACTAAGTTGAGGTTCAAGATCACATTCCTCATGTAGTTCAATTAAATGTGGAGAACTTGCCAATTTATCAATGGAATTTTCAGAAGTATGGAATTGGCCAAGTTCTATGTGATCATCATAAAAGATTGGTGATTCAATTTCACAATGGATAGGAAATGGATCCAATTTTGACTTGGGAAATGAATTGAAAATCGGTAAGGATATGGAAGTCATGATTGAATCAGGAAGTAAGTTGGAATCATCAAGTGAAAGTTCAGAATCAAATTCATGTTCCAGTTCAATTTCAGGAAAGGAAACTTGCCAAATTATCATTGGATCAGAAGTGTGGACAAGTTCAGGTAAGTGTGCTGAAATTGAATCTGGATTTCCAAGACTACATGACTCTTTGGATTTAGAGTGGCTAGTGACATTAGAAAGAGGATGAGAATGAAGAGTTTGGATCATTAATTCTATGTCACGATTCCTAGCATTTTGAGCATTGGTCATGTCTTCAAGCATCTTTCCATAATCGATGATTTCATTGTTTTGATGGAAAGAGGAAGTGTTGTCTTGGAAGTGTGAGTCAAAAGTGTGTGATGATGGAAAAGTTGACTCACACAAGAAATCTTTACTCGGTTCACAAGCAAATGGTTGTTCATTATGAAAAGGTGGAACTGAGTAAGATTCTTGAGAATATGGTGGAATTGGAGAGACAAATGGTTTTTGAAGTTGTTGCTCAACTCTCAGTAAATTGGCTTCTATACTCCTTTGCAACTCAGATTTTTCTTCAAAGGGAGGTTCAGAAAAAGGAGTATATGAAGTGGACTCAGGAAATGAATATGGTGGACAAGGTGAATATGGTGGACAAGGATTTTGATAATTTGACTCGGGGTACTGGAATCCCCAATTACTCGGTAAAGAGTTGAAATTATTTTGGACATTATAATATTAGATGGGGGGTATGGGTCGTAGTGATTCGGATAAGGCCAACCCGGTGTATGTGGTTGGTGCATATTATAAAACACCGGGTTGGAGTTATCTGAATATGGTGTGTGTGTGACATAAGGATTATGATGGAAAGAATTGTAATTGTAAGCCATATCACACAATCACAAACAAACAAACAAACAAACAAACAAACAAAAGAAGAAAAGAAAAATTCTAACCTAAGTTAGGGTAGACTTAGACCTAGACGACTCCTAACAAATAGATCGTCCACGGGAGGTTCAGTGTAGACTCTAACCACAAGCTAATCAGCCAGGGAAGGGTAAGGTTGGTGGGAAGTTTTCCGTCCGGAGACGTTCCTTAATTAAGTAACCAGCAACCTTCGGGCTTTCGGCCCTCAACCCCTTTCCTAGACACCGATTTTGCAAGAGTTAAATTCCAACACTTTTCCCCTTAGGATAATCTCCTAATTGAGTCCGAGATGTCCCTAGGGCCAACGTCTACTTTTTTATTAAATTAGGCTTGGGTTAGTGAGTGCTTGGGAAAATGATTTTCGGGCTAAGGAAGGGGTAATGACCTCCCCCACCTTATCTTATTTACGGGTATGCCCTTAGAATTGAATTGTGCAAGTGTACAAGAAATATAACAAGGATTCACTCAAAGCAAGAAATCGAGCAAGAGTTTGTCCTAGTCTAATATGCAATGCAAACACGTACCTTGCCTCCACGCACTCTTCAACAGTAAAAGTAAAGAATTGAAAAGACACGTGCCTAAAATGCAAGTGTCTAAACAATTTTTAACAATTATCACCCAACTTTTTACTGTTTTTTAATTAAGCAGGAATACAGTGAACAACACAGGATTTCAAGTATAGAAACAGCAGTATTTTTCAGAACCAGAGGCCCTGCAGAAATTTGGTGAGAAATTCTCTCAAAAGTGCCGCGTTTCCACTGGATATGCCGCGGGTCCGCGGCACTTCAGTGGAAGCCTGGTCTCTGCTTTCTTGATCAGAGGGCCAGGTTCACTTAGATGTTACTGCAGTAAATAATTTCCTGTTTTCTTCTCCTGAAACCTGCAACAGAGAAGAATAATAGTTTAGTACTTCACTTTACAACAAAATAACGTCGCTCTCCCCGGCAACGGCGCCAAAAATTTGATTAGACGGGAAAGGTGTACTTATTATGTGTATAGAAATGTCTTTGATGTACCCTTTCTTGTCTCCGCTATAGCCTAGGGCTATACCGAGTCGGATCTCAGGGAGAGCTCGCGATAGAAGCTTTAAACGTTAGGTTGTGAAGTGATAAAACTAGTAGTCTTCTCTTGATTATAAACTTAGTGATGCAAAAGAAACTAAAAGAAGATGGATATGTTCATGTGGAAGTGGTTGGAAAAGAAATCAAGAATTGGTTGTGGTATTCACAAGAAAAGAACAAGAAACTTAAAGAAAGCGATCCAAGACTAGATTACCTTGCTAGCTTGCCAAAGCTTACCAATCTCCTTGATAGCAAATGCTTTGCCTAATGTTGTCACTCCATAGGCTTAGAATTCCTCTCACATGTTGACCTAATTACTTTCTCATTTGCAAGATGGTGGTTTAACCATCGGAGAAGAGAAGATCATACACTTGCAAGATTACAAAAGCAATCACCCATGAGTAGTGAAGTGGCTAAGCTAGTGGTAAACTAGTACATGGAATGAAAATTAGCTACAAGAAGCCATTAAAGAACTAAACAAAGCATTGAAGTAAATTGCATGAAATAAAGAAAGCAAGTAAGAAAGCATGTAAAGAAAGCAAGAAACTAGAATCAAACTCAAGTAGAGGAAAGGAGGATGGATCAATCCTTGTTGCTTCAAGTGTCACCCTTGATTACACAAGCTCTCTCCCTCACAATCACTCTCTTTTGTAATGAAATCTAGGGATAGAGAAGAGAGATCTAAAGAAAGAAAACTAGAGAAAAACAACTAAAAATTACAAACCCTAAACTAATCTCCTCTCTTCTCTGATCAGTCTTTGCTCGCAGGTCCAAGTGAGGTATTTATAGGCCCAGGAGAGTATCTTCGAGATCTAGTTGGTTGCCACAAAATCTGGGATCTCAACGGTCCCAGATTGCCGCGGATTGCCGCGGATCCGCCGCGGATTCTGGGCCGTTGAGCCCAGATTTTCTGTTGAGATCTGGTCGTTGGGTGGTTATCCACGTGGACTACTTGGATTCTGAGTTTGTTGCGCGGATCTCTCTAGATCTGGATTGGATTTGGCTTTATCTTTAATCTTTTAATTAATCACCTTAATTATTGCTAATTAAGGTAATTAATTGACTAACTCTCCTTTAAGTATATACCTGCAAATAAGTAGAGAAGAGGATTAAAAATCACTTATTTATTTGTATTATGCATGGGGATTATGATATAAAATATGCAATATTGGATACTAATCATAGATTGTATGAGGTGTCCGCATCAATGACATAACATGTCACCTCAGATTTCAGTTTCCCGATTTGACACCTGAGCTTGATTTTTTCCATCAGGCGCGTATTATTGGCATTGAAGCCATAGATGATTGTTTGAGTAGCGCTCAACTGATAGGTGGGGATCCCCAAATATTGCATGACCCTGCAGGGCATAATGCTCAATGCGAATCCTGGATCAACCAGAATACGACTCACTTCAGATGATCCGATATATCCTGTGTAGTACAAGGGGTTTATCATGCTTCCCTTTGACCTGCATGTCTTCTGGGGTGAAAGTGATGCAGGAAAACTGTTTGAGGCATGGTGGTAATGACTATCATCTTTCTAGTGACATGTAGCAGGAATCTGAGTTACAAAAATCTCTGCATCAATTAATGCTTCTCTTAGAGCGTCCCTTGTAGACTTGAAAAGCCTAAGGAGCTCATAGAGAGTGATCCGAGCAGGAATGTTGGTGGTTACCTTTTTCGATTCTGGACGAAGCTTCAATAACTCCGCGTCGATCAGGGCCAGAAGGACATCTTTAAAGATGTAGCAGTTCTTGATAGGGTGTCCCAATATCTTGTGATATAAATAGTAGTTGGGATCATCTGTCTTCCCCACCTCTTCGAGGCGTCTGATCTCCAACAGTTTGAGTCTGTTACTCTTTTTGGAGTAACTTGAATAGAGAGGCCACATGCTCGTCCTTGAAGGAGTACGATTTGTTTTCACGTGATTAACTGGAAGCCATACCTCTTCTGACTGACTGGATCTTTGAAGGTGATTTAACTTCCGTTGCCAGAGTATCCCTTCTCCTTGGTTGAGAAGATGACTTTAATATGCATCGTATTGACTTGTCGGGTCTCGGCTTGTTGTCTTTTTCTCTAGCCCTGACCCGGGCGACGATCTCTTATGCCTGTACGCCTTGTAGCACCAACTGTTTCTAAGTGCGACATTTCGCCACTCCAATTTGAGCGGGTAGTAAAGTTTACAGATTGTGACTGCATGTCTCGACCAGTGTGGACTGGGTCATGCCGCTAGGACAACGGAGTGTCATGCTCCGAAATCTCTCGATGAAAGTTTTGATGGACTCTTCTTTCTTTTGCTTGGGTACAAGGAGAGTCAGCACTAAGATCTCTGAATCGTCTTCAAAGAAAAAAGCCTGAAACAACTTCTCGAGGTTGGCCATAATTTTAATTGAGCCAGCAGGAAGTTTCATGAGTGATCGGGGCGGAACTAGCACTCAAAAGTGTGTATTATGAAATCAATGTAAAAGCTCGTATGTGCTAATGTTCCCTCGATACTTCCGTTATAGCATTGGCTCAACGGGTCGAATCCACAGGGACGGGAGGCGATAGAAGCATTAACAGTTTTTATTCACGTTTTATGTTAACAATTCTTCTTTATTAAAGAATTAGCAAAAGAAAAGAAAAGAAAGAAAAAGGAAAACAAGCATGTGGTAGGTGGAGAAGGTGATGAAAACGGCGATGTGAAAACAAAATAAGAAGTGGTTTGAAAAATAAATAGGAAAGAAGATGAAGCTTGTGGTAAAGAAAATGAAAACAAGGGTGAACAAAGAGGATAGTAAAACAAACGATGAAAAGATAAACGAATTGCTTTTTAAAACAAGATAAAAGAAATCTCATGGCTACAACTATTAAGTAATCACTAACCATGCTAACCTCTTAGTGATAGTTGCCTCACATGGATCCTTGGCCATCACTAATCCTTGGCTTCAAGAGATGATACAAAGCATGGCAAATAAGATGGTTCATCATATTCAAACTTGCATCAAGAGCAAGCTAATACAAACATTAGATCACCAAACCATTAGAAGCAAGCATGAAATAGAGAGAGTTAGCTTGGTTAGCAAGTTAGATGTTAGAATCCATCATCATGAGCCATCAATGGCTCTTGCAAGAGCATGGCCTTATAGAGACTATTAGATTCATGTGGATTATTAAGTAAGTGGTTAGATGATTAGTGGTTAGTAGTCAGATTGCCATGAGAGGAAGAAAAGTTAGCCAAGAAACATGTAGAAGATGGAGGAGATTACATTGGAGAAGAAAGGAGGCACCTTTACATAGATTGTCACCATCTATTACATCAATCCCTCTCTCTCTCTCTGAATCTCTCAGCCCTAATACATGATCTAAAAACGAAATAACATAACAAAATATAAGAAATGAAGAAAACCTATCTACACTAAAACATAGAAACCCTAACCTAAAAACGAAAACTGCTTCGTTCAGGACCTATGCAGGGTTATTTATAGGCATAGGAGCCTTCTGGAAGACGAGACGAAGCCACGCGTCGAAAATCGACGCGTGACCCCACCAGCGGGCCGCGGATCTACACGGTTTTTGCCGTGGATCCGTGGCCAAACCAGGGAGATAACTCCCTGGTTTTGGTGCGGGGGTCCGTCTGGCTTCTAGGATGTTCATGGTATATTCCAATTCTGATAATTTCGCCTGAATATTCGTCTGACGTGCGCAAGAGTCTAGGTTCGACGAATCTTTTAGATGTTTCCTTGCTTGGCCTCTAAGTAATGCAGATTTAATTACCCTAAAATGGAATTAATTAGGCTCTTATTACTCCTTTGCCCTTGAACTCTGGATTTACCTGCAATATAGACCAAAACACGGTTTAGACCGACATTTTATTTATAAATCGGTGAGAAAATGCGATATAATAATGTATAATCGTAGACTAATCACACCTCCACACTTATCTTTTACTCGTCTCGAGCAAAACAAGAAAAAAAACTATACTACAAATGTTATTACACCACTTTCGCAGGTGATGCGATTACACTGAGCGTGTGCAACAAGCCGTTAAACCTCTATGTTACCCAAGAGGAGGAGTTTTGTCTCCTGAGGGTTTTCAGCGGATTGCACCCCACAAAATCCATAAAGAAAGAAGATAAATGTTAGTATTTTGGAAATGCATTTTGAAAGAGAGACAAGTTTTCAAAATATTTTTGCAAAAAATATAAGTGATCTAAGGTCATAAGTCCACCAAAAATCATTCTTCCTTAAACTTAGTCTCTATGTAAGATCTTGTCTTCAATTAAGGTAAGAATTCAAAATTGGATTGAATATTTTATCTTTCATAAAACCTAGATAATATGCACTTTGTGACAGTGAAGATTTATGGGATTTCAACTCTAACCATCAAGCCATTTATTTTTATATATATTTTTTTCTTTTCTTTTTTCTTCCCTTAGTTTTCTTAGGCTTTCTAATTTACCCATGTAGTGAGCTTATAACTGATGACTCCCAGACCAGACGATTTTAGGGCACCAGATGAGAAACATCCCTCGAGTTTAAGGACTCGAGTAAACAAGGCCACAAAACTAAGGGGGATTTATTTGTTTCTTTTGACCACCGTTAGGCGTGAATAATCATGCTTCTTGAGGCATAATTATCTAGCTTAATAAGTGATGTTTTTTTATTTTTCTTTTTATTTATGGCATTTTATGTCTTTGTTTCCATCCCAAAAATTGTGTAAGTGTGAAGTGCATACTATCTAAGGCAAAAAAATTCAAGATAAAATTATCTCCCCAATCTTTTATACTTAACCTATAATTTTAAATAAGATCCATTATTTCGACTAGGTTTAAGATGTCATAATTAAGGCTTTCTTAATTTCTAAGATCATCTTAATTTTCTTAAAATATATCAAAACTTTGTCTCTTATTTCAAAAAGTTTTTAAAGAAAGAGAAAATTCCTATACAAAAGGGAAGATTTCTAAAAGTATCCTAAAAGAAGTGTAAAAGAAAGAAAATCTAAAAACTTTAAGTTAGTAAACCCTCCCACACACTTATCTCATGCATTGTCCTCAATGCATCATGATGTATGTATGCATGAAACAAATAGAGAGGGAAGGAAAAATCACCTCAAGGTGGTGGTTCCGGTGGTGGTCTGATTGGTCTACGAAATGCGGCCCAATCCAACTTGCGTGGAGTCTGGAGGAACCCACCAGAGACCTCAAGAATACAACCCACTAGAATGATGTATACATTTATGATTTTTATTAAAAATTTAACCCCATCCAATTTTCAAATTTTCAAAATAATTTCAGAGTCAAGTTTATCAAGACCCCTATCCCAGAATGGAATGATTGATTTGGACTCAGAAATACAGGAACTAATATCGACTCAGGAAAAATACTTAAATCAAGTAGAGATTCAAGAGTCGAGATTGGTTCAGGAAGTGGGTCCAAATCAAGAAGATGAAGCTCAAGTTCACATTCATTTCCCCATGATGGAATGTGACTTTCTAAGGTTGGTGATTCAAGTTCAAGAATGACTGGTATGGGAATCAAAACTGACTCTAAAATGTTACTCAAATTGGGTAATATAATAGGAGTCAATAATGATTCAGGAATTTGAACTGGATCACAAATTTGAGATCAAAGTCACATTTCTCATTGAGTTCAATTCCATAAAAATGAGAACTTACCAATTTATCAATGGGACTTTCAAAAGTATGAATTGGTCAAGTTCAATATGATCATAAATGATTGGTGATTCAATTTCACAATGAATTGGCACAGGATCCAATGTTAACTCGGGAAAAGATTGAAATCAGGTGAAGATACTGGAGTCATAATTGAATCAGGAAGTAGAATTGAATCATAAAGTTGAGGTTCATGATCATATTCATTTTCAAGTTCAATTTTAGGAAAAGGATAACTTGCCAAAATGTCAATGGGATTTGAAGTTTGGACAAGTTCAGGTGGGTTTGCTGATATTGAATCTTGGTTTTCAAAACAACATGACTCTTTGGCTCTGACAGAATATTTAGTAACATCAGGAATGGTAAAAGGATGAGAACGGAGACTTTTGACCACCATATCTATGTCATGATTACGAGCGTTTTGAGCCTGAGTCATGGCTTCAAGCATCTTTTCATAGTTGATAGGTTCATTATTTTGTTGAAAAGATGAAGTGTTGTTTTGGAATTGGTGGTGAAATCGTGAGTCCATCAGATTTGATTGTTGTTCGAACTCACGCAAGAATTCCTTACTTGTTCCTAGGCAGATGGTTGTTCATTATAAGGAGGTGGAACTGAGTAAGACTCTTGAAAATATTGTGAAATTGGAGAGGCCTTCCTTTTCTAAAGTAGTCGCTCGACCTCTTGTAAATTGGCTTCTACTCTCTTTTCTAACTCAGATTTTTCTCAATTGGTGGTTCTAGAAAAGGAGTATAGGAAGCGAAATCAGGGAATGAGATTTGTGGACAAGGTAATATGGTGGACAAGGAGTTTGAAATTTTAACTTGGGGGAGGTGAATCCCCATTGAATCTGTGACGAGGTGAAATTATTTTGGAAATTATAGTGATAAGAATGTGGGTATGGGTTGTATTGATTCGGATAAGGCCAACCCGTGTATTTGGTTGGTGCATATTGTAAAAAGCCGGGTTGGAATTATCTGAATCGAACAGGGTCGGTGTGAAATATGGATTCATATTTGGACTGAAAGAATTGTTATTGTTGAATTCTATTTCACAAACAATTACAAGCAAAAGGAGAAAAATCAAACAACAAATAAAAAGAAAAGACAAAATCAAAACCAAGCCTAAAGTAAGGTTGACCTAGACCTAGATGACTTCTAACTGGTCGATTACCCGGGGAGGTTGTTGCTTTAATCCGACCACAAGCTAATCGGCCACAAAATATGGTGGGAGGTATCCGTGCATAAGCAATGGGCCTTAATTACGTCAAACCACAGTATCTTCGAGGCGTAACCTCTTAATCCCCAACCTTAGACACTGATTTCACAAGAGTAAGATTTAAAATAAGTTTCACCCTCGGTCAATCTCTTAATGAGTCCGAGATGTCCCTAGGGGCCAACGTCTATCAAATTTTTTTAGGGCTTGGGTTGTGTGAGTGGGGAGGTGGTTTTTGGGCTAAGAAAGGGTGATGAAATCCCCACCTTATCTTGTATGGGTTTTACTCTTAATTTCAATTTGTGCAAGTGTGCAATATAGACAATAGTATAACACAAAGCGATAAATTACCCACGTGTTTGTCCTATGCTATATGCAATGCCATATGTACACCTCCATCCAGATCACAACAATAGAACAAAATATAGTATTTTGGAATTGAATTTACACGTGCCTAAATGCAAATGTCTAAGCCGTTTTAAAAGCGTCCAAATACCGTATTTTAGTTCTTTAATTTATTATAGTGTGTAGGCAATCAAAGCAGGAAAGTAATAATACAGATCAACTAGCTATTACAATGAACACATCCCAGCACAACAAGATACACAATGATTACAAATGGCCGTGTTTTCGCGGCAAAAGTCGCGTTTTCGCGGTGGTTATTTAGAAGCTGGGTCCCTACTTTCTAAAGCAGGGAGATGCAAAGCTAGTATTTATTCTGCAATGTTAACCACCTGTAAAGATTGTCCTGCACACCAAAACAGAGAAGACAGTGTTAACAAAAACGTGAAATCAAAACCATTCCCGTTCCCCGGCAACGGTGCTAAAAATTTTTGATCGGGACAGAACTAGCACTCAAAAGTGTGTATTATGAAATCAATGTAAAATCTCGTATGTACTAATATTCCCTCGATACTTCCGTTATAGCATTGGCTCAACGGGTCGAATCCACAGGGACGGGAGGCGATAGAAGCATTAACAGTTTTTATTCACGTTTTATGTCAACAGTTCTCTTTGTTAAAGAATTAGCAAAAGAAAAGAAAAGAAAGGAAAAGGAAAACAAGCATGTGGTAGGTGGAGAAGGTGATGAAAATGGCGATGTGAAGACAAAATAAGAAGTGGTTTGGAAAATAAATAGGAAAGAAGATGAAGCTTGTAGTAAAGAAAATGAAAACAAGGGTGAACAAAGAGGATAGTAAAAATAACGATAAAAAGATAAAAGAATTGCTTTTTAAAACAAGATAAAAGAAAGCTCATGGCTACTAACTATTAAGTAATCCACTAACCATGCTAACCTCATAGTGATAGTTGCCTTACATGGATCCCTGGCCATCACTAATCCTTGGCTTCAAGAGACGATACAAAGCATGGCAAATAAGATGGTTCATCACATTCAAACTTGCATCAAGAGCAAGCTAATACAAACATTAGATCACCAAACCATTAGAAGCAAGCATGAAATAAGGGAGAGTTAGCTTGGTTAGCAAGTTAGCAAGTTAGATGTTAGAATCCATCATCATGAGCCATCAATGGCTCTTGCAAGAGCATGGCCTTATAGAGACTATTAGATTCATGTGGATTATTAAGTAAGTGGTTAGATGGTTAGTGGTTAGTAGTTAGATTGCCATGAGAGGAAGAAAAGTTAGCCAAGAAACATGTAGAAGATGGAGGAGATTACATTGGAGAAGAAAGGAGGCACCTTTACATAGATTGTCACCATCTATTACATCAATCCCTCTCTATCTCTCTCTCTCTGAATCTCTCAGCCCTAATACATGATCTAAAAATGAAATAACATAATAAAATATAAGAAATGAAGAACACCTACCTACACTACACTAAAACATAGAAACCCTAACCTAAAAATGAAAACTGCTTCGTTCAGGACCTATGCAGGGCTATTTAGGGCATAGGAGCCTTCTGGAAGACGATACGAAGCCACGCGTCGAAAATCGACGCGTGGCCTCACCAATGGGTCGCGGATCCGCGGTCAAACCAGGGAGATAACTCCTTGGTTTTGGTGCGGGGGTCCGTCTGGCTTTTAGGATGTTCATGGTATATTCCAATTCTGGTAATTTCGCCCGAATATTCGTCTGACGTGCGCAAGAGTCTAGGTTCGATGAATCTTCTAGATGTTCCCTTGCTGGCCTCCAAGTAATGCGGATTTAATTACCCTAAAATGAAATTAATTAGGCTCTTATTACTCCTTTGCCCTTGAACTCTAAATTTACCTGCAATAGAGACCAAAACACGGTTTATACTGACATTTTATTCATAAATCGGTGAGAAAATGCAATATAATAATGCATAATCGTAGACTAATCAATGAGCCACTCAAAGCGACCCCCTAAGGGTGCTAATGAATAAACGAGCCAAAATGGCATCGTTCGATAACACATTTCTAGTTTGGGATTTGAAGTAGTATATGTGTTGGTTCAGTGACCCTTTATCATCAAAAGTGTGAAGGGTCAGTACCTTGAATTTGGAAGGGTAGGGAGCCGTATCCCACTCTGTTAGGTAGCGTCGGACTATCCCCACTTCTTGGAGTCCATCTCAGTTGGCGAGGGCCTCAAAGAGTTATTCTAATTTGCTCATCCTTTTGGAACGAGTGCTCTCGTGCTCTGAGTTATCCTCCTCTTCAGATGAAAACTTAGGTGGCTCAAAGTTGAATGCTCTTCATTTTCGGTGTTTGCAGAGGATGAGCTCTTCCCTTCCTTCTGTTTGCCCTTGGACTTCTTGGAAGGAGTCTTACCCTTCGGCTTCTTTTTGTCCTTAAGCAGTTTGATAGCATCTGCTTAAGGATGTCATTAGATTCTTGCTGGGCTCGAATCACATCGAATTACTGTCGTTGAACTCAGACCTGCTCTTCGAATCGCTTGGTCATCTCCTCGGGAGTTTTCACCATGTAAGCAAAGGCTGTTGTCCCCGAACTGGAATTCAAAGACTGGGATTCAATGATGGCAAAGTGCTCATCATTCACCTCGATTCCCTTGGCCAACAGATTGTAGTTAACTAGACAATTGCTCCCGTGTGGTTCTGAGTGTGTCGGTAGACCTCTTCAGGTTTGATAAGAATCTTTTCAAACCTGGAGACCTATCAACATCCAACTCCTCTGAGCTAATAGCCGGTTGCTTCCCCTTGGACTTGCTTGGTGTGAAATCCGGCCCCAACATGTTTGCAGTCACTTCTAGGTACTCAACATCGGAGAATGGTTCCTTCTTCTGAGATCATCATCTTTTGGCTGAATTCGAAGCCACCGACAACCGGCTAAAAATCGAAAGTTTATTTGTCTAAAAGCCGCAATGTCAATCAGAGAGTACTGTCGAGATTAGTTGCTCACAGTGGCATCGAGGGGTGATTTGATGGGCACTCCTCTTTCTTGTCAGGTAGTCCCTTAGGTCCGTTAGGGGGACATGTGAGGAATTAGCCTCTACCCCCTGAAGGTGTGGGATTTTTGGATGGACGTGGTCTCGGCTTTGTTGAAATGCGGACCTCACGTTGAGTTGAAATGCGGTCATCATTTTGTTAAAATGCGGGCCTCGCGTTCTGAGACAGGTAGAGCGCGAGCCTCATATTTTGGAGCCATTAAAATGCGGGTCTCATGTTTGACGTGGACCTCGCGTTGTTTCTAACGCCCCGATCCCGCAGGTACGGGGACGTTATGGCAACGTAATACGCAGGGCGAAAAACCCTCACGTACGTACGCTAAGCCTCAGTACAGGAAATCACCTCCATATATATAACAGTTCCAGCAGGAAATAAGTACAAGAATACCTGCAGAAAGAGGTTAGTGATCATAACAGATAGGAAAATGGGATAAATAAGATAACAGAAACAAATCACAAAGATACCTATGAATGGTCTCGATGATGAGTCTCCTGTGTGAATCCAATGGACTATCTGATAATACGATAACTCGGATTGCCAACCTGGGCACGCAAATCCAGGGTCGTCAGAAAGCGACCTAGTGAGTGGTAAAATGAAGGAGGCATTAATATATACTATAGTAATATAAGCACGATAATAAGGTATAATACATGAGTCTATACTAGTGATACCATATAGCAGGCATTTAATAAGTAGTAGAGATAAAAAATATCATATTTTAATACCATTACTACCTAGCATGTTATCATTGGATCATGTCTACAGTAGTATCCAAATTTATATAATAAATATTGTTGTATAGTGATGACGTGATAGACATGAACATGCAGATGCGCAGTATGCAACATAACCATACTAATGTATTGTGTATAAACAGTAATGATATCTACATAAAGCAGCATATATGCAATGCAGAGTATACATGTATATCAATAGTGTGTGACCACATGGAGTGTAACAAATATCAGAAAATGTAACAAGGTATACAGGTGACGTGATCGTGAATAAAACATCAGGAAAAGTATCAAGTATAAAGGGACAATAATGTACATGTGTCAAGCATGTCAGGTGATTCATACAATAATAACAATCAGTACCACCTGGTATTTTAATCAATCTCTTCTAGTGTCCCATACCACTGACAGTTCATATTAGAGTCCGCACTCCAGTTGAACCCATTCAGACATGGTATACGGGTACCATTATCCAAACGAGAGAGTGATCAAATAACAAATGTTCCTGATGTCACTAATGTTTATATCGTTTATTATGTTAACTGGAAACCTAATGGTCAAGGAGCTCTTATCGGGTAGGTGTATCCCATGTATATTCGGGATCACGGCCTTAAACAGACCCTGGCTGCTGAGACCAGGGCCAGCCCGCTAAGGCTATACATGTAACGGGAACTCAATGAGCTAAAACAATAACGGGAAACGGGAACTCATGAGCTATAACAGACGGTAGCCAGCACTACCCCATCTCTGCAGTGGAACTAACAATGGATCCAGACATTCACCCGACAGGATCTAGTCAACCGTCAAGTCTCCCCAACCCCATCTTATATTTCATACATTTAATGTACACAGGGTATCAGAACAAGAACAGTACATGATACATGTAACACGATACAGGACAAGAGCTCTGTTGATAGTACGAAACAAGATAACGGGAAATGAAAAATAATAGATGTGGGATTCTAGAGGTGGCCTCTGTGGCTTGAATCCATGTGGCACTTAGTTTCACACATCGCATATCAACAGCTCATGTATCTAGTAACAGGAATATCAGGGGAAACAATCATGTAACAGGAATATATGAATATACATTCAATAATAAGACATGCAAAATGAACGATGATCCATATAACAAGATATAGAAACCATACATGCATGTGTAACAGTGATGTGGAAACATGATATAACTATGTACTGAGTATCCATGTAACGAGGATAACAATATATGAAATGACGATATTCCGTGAATTGGTGTATCTATATATCGGTGGGATATGAATAAGAAATATTAGTGTTACGTGTCATAGTATCTGTGTAACGGTGATACATGTACAGGAGATAACAGTGTCCCGTGTGACAGGATATCTAAGTCATGGTGTTCCGAGCGTATGCATGAATAAGCAATGCACTGTATGTAAACAACCGTATCCGATTTAATAGGGAGGCCATATCATCTACTCAAGTGTCAAATACTTATATTATGAATATGGTACTTGTGAAAATTATTAACTTCTATGTCTACATTTTAATAAATCAGGTAATAAGAAATGTATTGGTATATTATTTATTATTATTACGATTTAATTACAGGGATTTACTAATGATTACATTTTATTAAACAATAATTATCATAAGTTATCGATAATCAAGATTTATTAAATAGGTAATCAATAAAATTCACTAAATATGATAAAATATAATTTATAAAAGAAAAACACTCACAACACTGGTCATAGGAAGGTAACTCTCTTTCTCACGATCACAACAGTTTCAGGATCGACCAAATCGGACTCCGGATGCTCCAGTTATCACCCGAACACTATAATTAATAAACTATATTAAATATGTAATAAATATGTTAAAATGCAAATGTGATAAAGTAATAGGGGGTTTTTCTATAATTTTACCTTTATTGGATTTTGGCAGCGGGTTTGGGCTCTTAACGGGTCGGGTTTGGATCCAATACCCAAACCCGTAACTTAAGTTTAATGGGTAAATGGGTTTATAGGGCTAACGGGTTTTGGATTGAATGGATTGGGTTTATACCCAATAAGAGAGAGAGAGGAGAGAGAGAGAGAGAGAGAACAGGGCAGCGCGTTGCTGCCCTGTGCCTGGCCGCGCAGCCCCGCGCTGCCACGGCGGCCAGCGACGACCGGCGGCGGCGCTAGGCCGCCGGGGCGGCTTGGGCCGCGCACAGAGAGGAAGAGAGCGAGAGAGAGAGAGAGTGAGGGAGAAAAAGAAGCACTGGAAAAGAAAGAAAGAAAAGAAGAAGAAGAACAGGGTAAGAAGAAGAAGAAGAAGAGAAGTAGAAGGAAAAGAAAAAGAAGAAGAAAAGAAGGAGAAGAGAAGGAAAAGAAGAAGAAAGGAAGGGGTGGTGCCCGGTGGCACGCTGGCCACCGGGGAGCACCAGCTTGCCAGCGGCAAGGCCGCCGACGGTCTGCCGCCATGGCAGACAGAAACAGAGAGAGAGTGTGTGGGAGAGAGAGACAGTGAGAGAGAGGAAAGAAAGGAATAAAAAGAGAAAAGAAATAGGGGGAGAGAGAGGTGGGAATTGAGAGATAGAGAGAGTGAGACAGATTTTTAAGGGGGGGAGAGAGATTGAGACGGTGGGTTTGGCGGTGGAAAGAAGACGGTGGGAAAGGAGAAGAAAGAGAAAGATTATAAAAAATATATTTTATTATTTTTTATTGGGCCAATATTGGACTAGTTTCGAACGGTTCCCAAAAATTACATAAATAGAGAATATTATCCTGAGCATGATTAAAAACGGTTTGAAGAAATTCTATCTGGTTTGCAAACTAAAAATCCTGAAAGATTTCGCCGATATTAGGCGACACCGGTTTGGCTGGATTCTGGAATAATTCAAAAAAATCTCCAAAAATATCCTATCATAGAAAATATGATTTTAAGATGCAATGTGAAAATAGATTCCCAATATTCACTCTGTTTGTGAATTAATAATCGCAGAGCCGATTATCGGTATCGGTCGATACCGACTATGGAGATTTTCAAAATAATCCAGAAAAATTTCAGGAAATTTTGAAAAATCTAAAATATTGAAAAATAATATCTGAAATTAAAATTGGCTCAATTTAATTACCAAAAAGGTCAAATCAATTTTATACGTCGTATCGAGTACTGATACTGTGATACGTACATAAGGGATCAGGGGGTTACATTGTTAAAGAACGTAGCACTCACGTTCTGGGACAAAAATGTGGTCCTCGCATTGCGTAAGAGAAACATGGGTACAAACCAGCGTTCTGAGTATTCAAAACAAATTGCTTCGCAGCATCTTTGAGCTGTTATCAACGAGCGTGACATCTTCGTTGATGTTCAACATTCCCGTTAAGCTGTAGAGGTTGTTGGGAACCCCCGGCAACCTAAAATTGTAGGGTTTGGAGAGGAGGAGGATGGCAGAATTGATTTTCACCGTTGCTTTGATCGTGTGTTATCGCTTTCGCCCTGCGGGTCTCCTGAGAGACGTTGACATGGGCTGCATGGGCTGCATGGGAAGTGGCACCCTCTGCGTTGTGAGCAGTGGTTAGGGTCACTTCAAAAGTAATCTCTGAAGAGATTTGGGAGCGAGTCTCAGAAGAAACTTTGCCATATTGCCGCATTGCCTTGGGGCTGGCAGAGCCTGAGGAAAAAAACTCCTCAAATTTTTCCTTGGTCGAATTCAACGATAAGAGATTCTACCGTCTTCCTGAGAAGTCAGACATCGACTTGCGCCACAGCATTCTCATCAGTAGAGAAGGAAGTCTCCAGCGCCGCCATCTTTTTGTTTGGTCAGCAAGATGCCTTAGTCAGTGTAAGGTTTCTTTGAGTGGCTGAAATATTATAGTGGAACGGTTTCAGTTACAAAAGAGGAAAAAAGACTCAGTTCTCCCCTTTGTTTAAAGCTGGGTTCTTTGAGTGGCGGTGGAGAGTGATTCTTGTTCTCAATTGACCGGCCGACTATCTAGCTTCTCTTCAGGATGCTCTCGAAGACTAATCAGAGAGAAACTTTATTTTTAACACATAAAGTGTTTAGAGTCCACTGACTACTCTCTTTTCTCCTTTCTCCAAAAGTACTCTCTTTGGATTCAAAAAGCGCCTGGATTTAAAGAAGTCTTCTTGATTCCAAAGAAGCCGTCCCCTCCCTTCATGGCAACTCAGGCTATTTATATGGAGTCATAGGGGTATCATCGTCCCCTAAAATCCCTCCATAATGGGAATTAACTCCCCATTATATGGGGAGTTAATTGACCCAGTAATGGGGTCAGTTAAAACAAAAATGCAGGTCTCATGCTGGACGCGGACCTCCTGTTGCTTGTTGTAGACGCGAGCATCTCAGAATGCGGAGTTGCTTAGACTCACGTTTGAAGTTAGACACACGGTTTCTCAGACCGCGTCTGAAGTAGAGTGCCAAGTTGCTCAGACCCGCGCTTGATATTGATATAGAACGTGGAGTTACTCAGACTCGCGTTGGTCGGGATGCGGAATTACTCAGACCAGTGTTGAACGCGAGTTTACTCATGCCTGCATCTTAAGTCTTCATGCTTCTCTAGATGCGAGATCCGCATTTCAGTTTAAAATGTGACATTCGTGTTGAAGTGAGATTCGCGTTAGATGACTTGTCCTGGTGATTTTAGGACAGTTGATCGGGAGAAAATCGCGCACGAAACATGTATGTTTTGAAATTAAGAGTTAAAGTGTGTGCGCTTTGGCTTCCTTGATACTTCCGTTATAGTATAGAAGCTAAACAGGTCGAATCCACAAGGAAAGGAGGCGATAGAAGCTTACACGGTATGTTCAAGTGTATGTTAAATGTTCTTCGATGTTTGAAAGAATAAAAAGAAACAAAACAAAGAATGGAAAAGAGAAGTACGGTAAAACACGAAGAGGTGGGAAACATAGAAAAGTGGTATTTGTGATTTTTGTTTATATATCTAAAACAAAGTAAAAGGAAAGAAAACTCATGGCTACTAACTACTAATGGCTCCACTAACCATGCTAACCTCTTAGAGATAGTTGCCTCGTGGCCATCACTAGTCCTTGGTTTAAGAGCGTTTCAAGGTATAACCCATATGTAACTCATCACATCCAAACTCAACAAACAAGTGCAATCTACACTTAAACCATCAAAACTAGATAAGAACAAGCATGAAGTAAAGTAATGTTAGCTTGTTAGAGAGTTAAGATGTTACAGTGTTAGAATCCATCATCATGAGCCATCAATGGCTCTTGCAAGAGCGAGGCCAAGTAGAAGCTATTAGATTCATGTGGATTATCAAGGAAGGAGTTAGCAAGTTAGTAGTTAGTAGTTAGTTGCCATGAGGGAAAATTAGTTAAGCATGTAAATGAGTTAGAGAGAAGAAAACAAAGAGAGGTAAAGAGAGAACCTTTCATAGATTGTCACCTCCATTACAAGCACTCTTACTTTTCACCCATGTACTACTCTCTCTCCTATTACAAGATCTACAAGAAATGAAAAATACAAAGGAGGAAGAAGAACAACAAGTAAACTAAGCTACCCTAAACTACAATAAGGAGAAAACTCTAAAAACTAACCTAAAACACATCAAAACCTCCTCCCCCTCCTGCTCTGAAAATCCCAGGGTATTTATAAGCAAACTTGGGCACAGGGTACAGGTACGGAGCCGCGCATCAAATCTTGGCTCGTGGCTCCACGACTTTGCTACGGAAACGCGTCCGCGGCTGTACTCGCGCGCCGCCTGCTGCGTGCGCCTGTTGTCCCCATGTTGACTGCATGTCCCGATTTCTGGTTTTTGACCCCTGGTTTTGACGAAACCATCCTCTAAAGTCAATGGCTATCTTTGTAGGCTTTTAATCACCAATTAATTAGTAATTTTGTGTCTTTTTCTTTATTCCATGCTATGGACCTAGAAACATGGAAGAGAGGTATTATTAACAAAACTTAATATTAAATAAATATGAAATGAAATATGCAATTTTAGAGACTAATCAACAGCCTACACAAATAACAAACATTCCTATAATTATTATTTTTTATATTGTTTTATTATGTTAATTGGAAACTCAGTGGTTGAAGAGCTCTAATCAGGTAGGTTTATCCCATGCATACCTGGAATCACGCCTTAAATAAACCCCTGGCTGCTGAGACCATGGCTACCCGCTAGGGCAGAGCAAGAAACTCAATGAGCTATATACAATACAAGCGGTAGCCACCACTACCATCTCCCCTGCAGTGGGACAAATATGGATCCAAGACATCCACTCGATAAGACCTAATCAACCGTCAAGTCTCCCCCAACCCATGTTATATTTATTATATTTAATCTACATAATATATCAAGAACAATAACAATGATTATAGCATGTGTAAGGTTAACAGGACATATATAAGATAACAAGAGGCATGCGATCCATAAGACGTGGGACTCTAGAGGTGGCCCCCGTGAATTCATGTACATGATAATAAGATAACGTGATAATATGAGGTACAATATTCCGTATGGCACTTAGCTCCGCACATCTTAGATCAATTATCGGTATGTTCTAATAACAAGATTATTCTATCAATATCGATATCAGGAATAAGAAACAGTAATGTACTGACAGTCATGTAACAGGAATAAAGGAATATGCCGTTAACAATAATCCATATAATAGGAGCAGTGATCCAGGAAAAAGAATACTAAAATAATCAAAATATGCATACAAGTGAATCCATGCGATAAATACATGCAATCATAGTGTAGAGTACCCCTATAACGATGATACAAGTATATGAAAAACAAGTGTAGAGTATAATAGAGTATTCATGTAACAGTAGTAGTATCTAGTGTAATAGAGAATCCGTGTATCAGTGATCCATAAATATGAAATAATAGTATTCAGTATAACAATATCTCTGTAATAGTGATAGATGGACATGAAATGACAGTGTCTAGTGTGATAGATGTTACATGAACATGTGTTAGTAGATATATATATATATATATATATATAAATATGATAATTTCATTATTATTACTATGATCAATATCATAAATGAATTATATACAAGTTTCTATTTTCAAACTCTTCACAACCTTTTTAATAATTATTAATTTAGTATTTTAAAATATTTTTATCAATAATCCAATAATCGCTTATTACCAATATAACTAAGCCATTTTTATTTTATATGAAATCAATAATCACAATTAAATATTATCTTATTTAATATGTTTAGAAAGCATTCACACTTATTTTAATCATGATTTACCATTTACATGATTTATTGATGATAATTAAAATTTGTAAAATAAATCAATAACTCAATTTAATTTCAGATGATGAAATATAATTTATAAAATAAAAACACTCATATAACTAGTACAAGGAAGTAGCTCGTCTTTTCTCGATCGCAATGGTTCAAGATCGTCCAAATGAGACTCCGGATGCTCAAGATATCGCCTGAATACTAAAATCAATAAAATAGGTTAATTATGTAATAAATTGATCTAAATTGTAAATATTATAAATGGCAGGGGTTTTTATGAAAAATTATCTTTGTAATGGTTTGGGTTTGGATTGCTAATGGGTCAGATACAGATCCCATAACCTAGACCATTTAACTTAAGTGGAATGGGTAAATGGGTTAGTGGGTTCGAGTTTAGTGTTAATGGGTTTAGATTGGGATCCAATATAAGAGAGAAAGTGATAAAGAGAAAGAAAGAGATAGGAGCAGCATGGAGGGGTGGCGGCCAAGCTGGGCCTGGCCGTCTGCCGCGACGGCATGACCGCCCGGCGGTAGCGACGACTCTAGCAGGCCGACGGGGGAGATATGGCGGCCGGCGGTTGCAGGAAGAGCGAGAAGAGAGAGTGAGAAAGAGGTTAAGAGGAGAGAGAAGAATAAGAAGGTGATGGAAAAAGAAGAGGAGGAAGAGAAAAGGGGCTGGGCTGGGCAGCCTAAAGGCCTGAGCGACGGGGCCGACTGAGCATGGCTAGTGCTGAGCCCGGAAGAAGAGAGAGAAGAGAGTTTGGGTGAGGGGTAAGAAAACGGGGTAGTTTAGAAAGAGAATAGGGAGTTAGAGAGGTAGAGATGGATGGAAAAGATAAAAAAAGAGAGAGAGTAGAGGAGAGAGGGTGGAGGGTCTGGAGGCCTGGCCAGCAGCATTGGGCACGACAACACCAGGCCGGCCGCTTGAGTAGAGAGAGGGAGGGAAAGATTATGTAGAGAGAGGTAGAGTGAAATGGGGAGAGAGAGTTTGAGAGAGAATTTATGAGATAGAGAAATAGAGAGGGAAGGTGGTGGAGGAAAGTTTATCAATCAGTGAGGTGGTGGAAGTGGATTAGCTTGGGGAAAAAAGGAAAGAAAAGGATTGGGGGGGAAGAAATGTATTAATAATATTTAAAATAATATTAAATTTTTTTAATTAATATTAAATAATTGGGTCAAATTTGAATATTTCATAACAGTTCCGAAAAATTCTGTAAATAGCAAATATTATCTGAGGAATAATGTGAAATCGGATTTAAGAAATTTAATCTGGTTTACAAATTAAAAATTCTAAAATCGTCGGCGACACCGGGCGACCGCGGTTGGGCCAAATTTTTGATTCATTCAAAAAAATCTCCAAAAATACGTTAAAGTAGACTTTGAAGAATAATATGGAAGTGAATTTTAGACTTAACTCCGTTTGTGAATTAAATTCTTAGAGCCAATTATTGGTATCAGTCAACATCGACTTCAGGGACTTTCCAAAATAATCAAAAAAATTTCAAAAAATTCTGAAAAAAATAAAATATTGGAAAATAATATCTAGAGCTGAAATCAGGTCAATTTGACTATCAGAAAGGTCAAATCAAATTTGTACGGCATATCGAGTACTGATACTATGGCACATACATTTAGGACCGGGTTACACTTCTCCCCACCTTACAAAAATTTCGTCCTAGAAAATTCCAATTCAAGTGGGAGGAAAATAATTTTTGATCCTGGAACCTTAATGTTATAGGCCTATGGTGCTTCCACTGTACTACTGTTATGTAACAAACTTGGATGAGTGACTAGTGTCAAATATCAAAATCATAGGAAAGGAATCATGATTATGAAGGAGAAGTGATTCGAAATCAAATATTCGGAATGATAGTGAATTCGGGAAAATTAGGAGACAAGAAATGAATTGTCAACAGAATGAGATGTTCTTGTACTCATAGTTAGAATTTCTAAATCCAGATACAAATTAGTTTTAATTGAATTTGGTTGTAATGTTGGTACGATCTTGAATATTGATCAAGGTGGTTACCTATATTTGGTGTAAACATGGCTCTGATATCAATCTGTAACATCCCGATCCCACGGATACGGAGATGTTACGGTGACATACTATGCAAAACAAAAATACTCTCACATACAGTACGCTAAGCCTCAGTACAAGGAACAAATACCATATACACAATTATTCCAGCATTAAATAAATACAAGAATACTTACAAAAGGGGTCAGTTATCTTGATAGACATAAAAGCAGGGATAAATAAGGAAATAAAGACATGATAATAAAGTTATCTATGAATAATAAAGATGTCTAGTCTCTTACTAATATCCCATAGAGTATCAGAGCTACTACAAAGTCCCGGATCTCTAACCTAGGCATGCAAATGCAGGGTCGTCAGAAAGCGACCAAGTGAGTGGTAAAATGAAGAAAATAATAATGTATTCATATTATTGTAGTATAATCACGATAATCTATAATACACGTATAACTACCAGTGATACAATATAATAATATTAACAATCGATAATATATACAAGGGTTATTTTAACACTATACATTAACAATGCCTAACATGGTACAATGGGGTTACCTTTATGATATTATACATGTTAATACTCCAAAAAGATAAACTCCTAGGCCGCACTTCAACCGGTCTGAACGATGTCCAACTTATCGACACTTCCAAAAGACAAGTCGCAGACAAGCTGAAGACCTATCCATCCCTAATGGACAAGACAATGTTTTGGACTCCACTGATCCAGTGAAGCAGGCAGTGAGCTAATTGCTGTCCTCTGAAGAAAACCTAGGAAGCTAAACACCTAGCTTCGCTGCAAACTATATTTTCTAGCTCAGCCTAAGGCTCTTTATAGCTCAATTGAGAGCTATCTTCTAGCTCCACTAAGAGCTCATTTCTAAAGCTTCGCTGCAAGCTTTGCATATCTCAGTTAAGAGCAATGTGCTAGCTTTGCAGATAGCTCAGTAGCTCCGCTGTGAGCTTTGCTTCGCACGAAACTATTTCCTAGCTCTATTGTGAGCTAGCTTCGTCGCAAGCTTATACGACTATTTTTGACCATTTAAATCTCAGTACGAGATTAATGTGATCATTATCACATATTCGGCAGCCATTTGCCTTGATCTAATCACTCCTCAATTAGTTGGAGAAGATCAAGGCAAATCTCCTGATCAGTGGAGAAATTAAGGGATTATAGCAATAAACTGAAGCCAGCTGGCTAAATAACTCCGTGCAGGAGCCTTCACTTCGCTCCAACTACGATTAGCTTCGCTGCGAAGCTATACTGGCTTCAGGAGCGAAGTTAGATCAAATTGATCAAATCAATCTGCTGATTTTTAGGAGGGTTATTACACCCCATAGTATCTATAAATTGCGCATTGCTAAGCCGGCTAAGGGCTGGATTCTTCTCATTAAGGGGCTGGAATATCCCCATCAAGAAGTTGAAGACCAGAAAGGCATTCTGAAGAGGAGAATCTCTAGCTTCTGAGCACCTTGAGAGAGCCTTACTTCTCTCTTTTAGGGTACTACTCACACGATCTTCCCCATTGAAGGATTTTCGAAACCAGGCAAGAGGAAAATTCCTAAACAGAAGACTCGAAGACTCAACCACTCGCATCATCAATGCAACAAAGTGATCACGCACTGTTCAGACTTTCACCAGCGTACTTTCCCAGAAACTCTAAGAGGAGAGCTCTTGTAAATTTTCTTTTAATTACTTATAATTCTCCTCGAATTTTGTAAGTTTTCCCACATCTCAAATCTATGAAAAAAAAAGATGGTGACTCTGTTGGGAAAACTCTTCTTCAATAACAGAAGACAACACCGCAATGCGATGGTGAGACCCCAGGTCTACTGCTTAAATCTTGGTCATCCGATTTGACAGGAGAAGTTTGAGCAACTTCTCTCTGATAGTGGTCAAACCCTATCAGTGCATGCAAGCACATGAGGATCTCTAAAGCTAGGTCTTCTCTAGTGATAGCTCAGAAGCAAGTCCCTAAAGGGACAGAGGAGGCCATCTGCTGGCCTAATTCATCCTCAATAGAGACTGAATCAACTTTGCTCCAGCACTTACAGACTGGGCGTAAAGATAAATCAACCTCAAAGGCTCTCTGCATTGAAAAATCCAACTCAACCTTATGCAAGGCTAAAGGGTCCTCCACTGCAGCTTCGAAGAAGCTCGAGTAGTCTCTGACTGCAAGACTACCCCAGCACCTCAGAAGGCTCACCTTGATTTTCCCACGAAGCTAAGGGCAAAGCACTCCTAAGTGCTTTCAAGCGATGGTGCAGTAGCTTCGCTTTTTGCAGAGAAAGCTCTGAGCTGTGAAGTTAGAGTTGAAGCACCTTCTGGTGCTAATGGCGAAGTTACTTCACTTGAAGGAAGAGTTCTCGTACAGCAATGCTAAAGTACTAAGTGCTCAGATAGCTTTGCCTCGCGGCAAAGCTAAGACTTCAGCAAGCAAACAAGCCTTTAAGGCTAAGTCTAGGGCTAAGCCTAAGATTTTTTAGCCTGTCTGGGCTAATATCCAACCTCCTTGAGTCTCTGTGTTGGATCAATTGGGTCAGGTTAACACAGCTTGCAGGAAATTCTAAGCAATAAGAGAAAATCCAGCCTTAAAGTGTAAGCTCGCATCTCACCGTCTCAGTGCGGATGGGCAGGGTGTCAACTGGTGATCGTGCATTTTGCTGATTATTGTTTGGGGCCAATACCCAAATGCATCTTCCAACAAACTATCGGTATTCGATCTTTGTTAGCCCCAACCTCCAAAGAAGCTAAATCTAGGAGGAAGAGGAAATCTAGGAACCTCACCTCGATGCAGTCCCTGTCAACATGACAAATAGAGGAAGAAATCAACACGATCTCGAAGAGGAAGACAGGGAGTTCATGCACCCTCAGTTAATTCTCCAGACCCTAATTATACCCCAAGATTAAGTCAGGTTCTGATTGAACCCGAAGGTGCCTTTTGAGGTACCGGCTTTAGGGTAGCGATACCCAACAACTATGGACAACGCTCTTCTCCCACGAGAGCAATGTCACCAGAACCATTGAAAGGCCTTTTCCAATGGTCCGACAATGAAAGAGAAGCCAGTGGATACGCTTTCTCCTCTATTGTTAGCTCGAGCAAACTTGAGTTATGTCGGTCAACATGGTCGACAACAACAATGATGATGATCTCCATTAGCGAATGGAGGCACAAAAGCAGACTTTCAGGACTTAGCAAGAAGCCTTGAGAAACATCCAGCCGATGCTTGCTCAGCTCTTGGTCAACCTGAACACCAAAGACACCAGTAGCAATTGCGATGAATAGAAGCACAACAACAATGAATATCTTAAAAATGAGAAGTCAAAGGAAAGCTTCTCAATTGATGCTGAGGTAATCAAAGGCATTCAAGCTCAGATCGCATCTCTAGCCCAGAGGGACAAACTGAAAAAAGTAGGGATGACTCGTCCCTACCCACTGGAATGGGATTCAGTACCGTACCCCCCAAAGTTTGATCCACCTACGTTGCACACGTATGATGGCTAGAGCTCGCCCAACCAGTATATCTATTACTTGTGGTCTCAAACTGGTAATGAAATAGATAATAATACCATCATGGCTAGACTATTTATCGGCACCCTTAAGTGAGTAGCTTTTGATTTGTTCAGGAGCTTGCCCAGCGGCTCCATCAATTCTGGGTTGACCTGAAACCCGGGTTCCTTTCTCGATTTATGAAGATGACACCGAGGTGACTATGGATAAGCTCCTTTCGACAGTCCAAAAAGGAGAAAAACCCGTGTGAGAATATATTGAGAGGTCATGCAATCTTTCTCTTATTTACCCCATTGGCATGCCATTGCCTATACTACTCCAGACATATCGGCATAATTTTCTCAACAGAGTGAAATTCGTATTGGAGCTGTTAAAGCCTATACATGAAAAAGCTTGTCAACTAAGCTAACATACTGAGAAATCTGCTAAGAAGTTTGAAACTTTAGTACCCAGAACAAATAGGGGGTCAACACTAAGGGATGTGATGCAGCCCAGTCTTCCCAACCAAAGGGGAAGAAAACCATGGCCGTTGAGCTATCAGGGGCAGCTCAACCAAAGCAAAAGAATGGCAACCAATGCAATAAAGAGTTTAAATTCCCGCCAAAGATTTACTCATTCAAGACGAGCAGGTGGTGACAATCTTTCACTTGCTTCACAAGGGTAATAAGTTCAAGTTACCTGAAGTTTAGCGACCTAATGAAGTGGGACGTACAAACGATTCAAACTATTGCCTCTTCCACAGAATGATGCATCATCCCACCAGCAAATACTTTATCCTCAAGGATAAGATCCAAGCATTAGTGGATACTAGAGTTCTGACTCTCAAGTAAGAGCAAAAGAAAGTCGTTGCAAATATGATGACTCTCAATTTCGGGA
>JAVJIF010006984.1:0-72239 GCA_038442645.1 Agave tequilana | reverse complement strand
GGGCTCGAACCTCGAAACATATCCTTGTGTTTGCGTTTGATCTATTATCTCTAAACTCTCTCTCTTTTATTTGTGTAAAGCATCATTCATTCATTCATATCTTATTGCTTGTATTTGTGTCTTGCATTATTTCATATTGTTCATTCTTATATGCTTGGCTTGTGTGTGTGTGCCTCACTTGTACTTAACCACAGAGCTTCATATAGTACCTCAACCCATATCTAGGGGAATCAAGAGGAGTTAGTCCAGAGCCCTTCACGGGAATTCGGCTACACGTTGGTTATATTAAGTGTGTTGCAAAATTGTTTTAATCTTCCGCATTTAGCGCACTTAGTTTTTAGATTAGCATTATCACCTATTCACCCCCCTCTAGGTGATTTACAATTGGTATCAGAGCCTACGCTCCTGATACTTAGGCTTAACATCCTAGGAGTGAGATCCTTGTTTGCTAATCTATATTGCATTTGCTTGTTTGCACACATATAGTTTACATCCATGGACTTCATGACCCCACCTATGTTGACCCTTCCAACATCATTGTTTGAAAGATTAGGATGTCCGTTTATTTACAAAACCCTAGGACATAAGGTTCACCTTGCCATTACCAAGGAATCCTACCTTAGTGATAGCAAGCATATAGGGGCCAATGCACAAGCCCTTGAGGCATTAGAAGCACGCTACCTAAAGATTATCTTATGCATGTTTCTAATCTTGATTCCGCTTTTGCAGTGTGGAACAAGTTGACAACAACCACCACCTTTGAGCTTCAAATGCCAATCCAACAAGAAGAGGAATCTAGTGGAGATGAATCCGAGCCGCAACAATGCTATACGGTCTAAGGGAATGACTCCCTTGAGGTACACTCAGAAACCCACTTAGATTGTAATGAGTATGCTAGTTCTTTATGTGATGATTATGATGCCCATGCTTTAAATGAAGAACTATCTATAGTTTGTGAAAAACTAATAGAAAAAATATAAAATTTTGAAAAAGAAAAGTCTAGGCCTTGAAAAAGAAAATAAAAGTTGCATTCTAGACTTGACAAGGTTTTGCAAGAGAAGTTGAGATCTATAATGAAAGGGATTCATTGAGATCTCAACTAGACCTTGCACTAAAAGAAAATAATTTTTTGAAAAATAAAAATGATTGCCATGTTATTTTAAAGAAAAATGAAAACTTGTCTTCAAAAATTGATTTTGTTTTAAAAGAGAATGTTGTTTTGAAAAACAAAATAATTTCTATTTCAAATGATTTAGATATTTGTTTAAAGAAAAATATTATTTGCAAAATAAAATAGATGCACATTTTGCCATGCTAGTGTAGCTTCTTCATCTAGTCTACCTATTGCATGTACCTCTTCTTCTAGGATTAATGATGATATATGTTGTTAAAGAAGAGAGTAGATTGTTTGGGCTCCACTTTGAGCCAATGTGTTGTGGGCCATACACGTTTGGAAACTTTGTTTCGAAAGAAACAAGTTCCATCTTTTTTGCATGCACACCCATCACGGCATACACATACTCCACACGGACACACCCATCACATGTATGCTCATGTGTACACTTGTACACATTGTGGACATAAGGGCCACCTTGCTAAATTTTGCTTTGATAAATTACATGATGTAAATTTAGCAAATAAATTTGTTTGGGTTAGGAATGATACTAACCCCCATGGACCAAAAAGTTATGGGTACCAAAGACCACCCCTCGTGTTTATGATGTAGGGTGGGCTCTCGCATGACATGAGAGTAGCGGTACCTTGAGTGGATGCGTTCCAAGCTTCATGAAAATCAATTGGATGCATCACTTTCAAGGGACGTTTAGTGGAGATGACCACCACGTTTTGGAGACAAGGGAAGTTGCCTTTTAGGTTTTGGTAACGATTCCTAACTCCTTATTATTGTTTACATGCTTTTCATGTTTATTATATATAGAATGTTTTATTGTTTATAGATTATTATGTTAATACCATGATTATTAGACTCTTGACATACATGTATAGCCTTTTGAGACACCCATGTTTAATATGGACTATTATTTTTGTGTTCTCACTATTTGTTTAGCTATCATGTTTATCATAGGTTTAATAACATGTGAATTTTCTTAATAATCATGTTTATGTTTATCATGATGATTTATATCGTTTATGCTTCATGTTTTGAATTTATGTTTAAATGTTAGTTTTCATTAAGACTAGGATTTATACTTGTTATATAGTGGGCCACAAATAAATCTATATATGTTTTGAGCTTGAATGCTTATTTGAACCCATTAGATGCGCTAGTATAGTCTAGTTTTGATGATCCATACATTTTAAACTGGTATTCCTATTTTGTTTTGTTTTATGATCATGTGTTTCATTTCATGTATATGTCTATTTTGCCAAACTTTAAGATATACATGTATACCCCTTGAGTCATTGCCTTTCATGCAAATCTATACATATGGACTCAATTGTGCTTAGGGATATGTATGTATACTTTTTGTGTTGACAAATCATACATATACCTTGAAATGAATCTTGTTTTTAATGAAAATTTTGTTTTCATGTTTCCATGTGTTTATGTTTAACTTCTTGTATATGTCCATTTATCCAAATTATTGTTTATATATATACATCCTTTGAGCCACGTGCCTTCATGCATATATCTTTGTGGACTCGTTGTGTTTGGATATGTATGTATACTTTAATTTGTATAAGACATACATATACCTTGAAGATTAAATAATTTTGATGATTTTTAGGTTTTCATGTTTCAAGGAATTTTGAGCTTGAATGTCAATTTTCATGATTATGATCTTCACATCTTATTTGTACACTAACATTTATTGTTTACTCATGTGTTTGTTTCATGAGTCGTATTTATGCTTAATTGAATTAGAGTGTTGATTATCATGTGAATTTCATGTTTCATGAAAAATAATTTTGTTTTATTCCTTACTTGAAGGATTTCGTACTAGTATACAAGTTTTTCCATTTAACTAGTTGCGATATTCTTCATTTTGGTAGAGTTTCAAACATACTATAATTTTTCAAATCTATTTCTTTTGAAAACCCCTACCATCCAAGGGTGGTTGGACGGGAGATCATGCTCATGTATGCCTTATAGTGAAAATCATTTTAACTTGAACATGATTGGGTGGTAGCTATATGAGATATACACTTGATCATTATTGTTATTTCAATTGGTATCATGAATTCTTTCAATTGGTATCAATTTTGACCTTTATGTATACTCATATATTTTCGTATATGTATGCTTACATTTCAAAGAATATCAATTCAATTGGTATCTATTTTTCATACATATATATGTTTGTGTTATGCTAAGTTTGAGCTTCAACTTTGTTTCAATTGATTCAATTTTCAATTGGTTTCTTAGACAAGCTTATGCACGTGTTTTGTGGTATTTATAAAGGGGGAGAAAATTCGATTTTCATGTTTATAATTGGTATTTGTATTTCCACTCCTTACTTTATGATAGAAAATAAAATTTTAAATTGATATCATATACTTAAAAAAATACTCTCTTTTTGATATCAAGATGTTTATTTGAATGTTTAAAATTTGTATCTAAAAATTTTGTTTAAAGAAAAATTCAAAAGTTTTGATTTGTATTGCCTATATACAAGGAGAGCTTAACATCTCTTCTACATATAGATTCATGATGAGTGTATCTTATATTGAAGAGCTTGACAATCTCTCTTTATGTGGTACACGTGTGTAGGGAGCTTCACATCTCCTCTTATGCATTACATAATGTATGTTATGTGAATTAGGGCTTGTCATCCCTCCTTCATGTAATGTATCTATGTAGGGAAGCTTCACATCTTCCTCTTCATGAATGTATATAGCATATAACATTTATTTTATTGATCTATGTTTACTTTTAATTGGTATCATGATGCTACTTTGACATATTTCAATTGGTACCTTAATTGATTGTCACCCCTATTTGGTTTGTGTTTGTTTTAAACAAAAAGGGGAGAACATTTTTTATTAACCCTTTGTTGATTCTTTGTTTCGAACAAAAAGGGGGAGAAAAATTTATTGTTTTGGTTTTACTTTTACCCTTATTGATGATTGTTTCTTTGTATTAAAAAGGGGGAGAAGATTTTGTTTTGTTTGGTTTTTACCCCTTTGTTGATGATTGACAAAAAGGGGGAGAATTATTTGAGAGTTTAACATGCATTATATAAAACTCAAGATCTTTCTCAAATAAAGGAGATGTTTTAATATGCATGATTGGTACATGTTTTATATATGCACATTATGTTTTGCATATATTAAAGTTTAATTTAGTTTAATTTTAATTGGTATCTAGAGCATGTTTTATTTTGAACATTTCATTGGTATCTAGAACCTTTTATTGTTTATGCATAGATATGCATTCATGTTTAAAAACTTTCATTGCATATTTTATGTTTATTTGTTTATGCATGAGTTAAGGGGGAGCTTCTTTGAAGCTTAACTTTAATCCATGCATATATACTCTATGAGTTTTGTCATCATCAAAAGGGGGAGATTGTTGGCCGGAGGCCTTCCTCTCTAGTTTTGATGATGATTAACTCATGTAGTTATGTTTACTAATAATCTTGTGATTTAGTTTCAGATTATGTAACAAGATATTAGTTGGTGATTGCTTCAAAAAGATGAGTTTGGAAGCCTTCACATGGTGATTCCGGTGCCCGAGCTTCAAGATCCTCATTTGCACTCGGTGGATCACGGTTTGGGATCGAGTCAACTTGAAGATGAAGATCGTCAAGAAGACTTAGGTATCCTAGTAGTGTTTAGTGTGTTTAGATCTATGTGTTAAGATAAGAATAGTTGATATGCTCAAGTGCACAACACACACAAGTTTTATGTTTGGATATTGGTTTTTCGGTTTTGAGTTTAACCGATATTTGTTTTCATGAATAGATTGTTCAAAACAAATTTAAATGGTTTATATGTATAATAGATGTATTCTAGTTATACATGCATACTTAAACTTCCTATACAAACTATTTTGACTATCCTATTCATGTATAGAAAAATCCAAGTTTGATAAAATACGAGTTTGATTTTTGGTAAAATGATAAGACACAAAAATAGTTTCATATGCTGATATTTGAGCTAAAATATTTATCACATGTTTATATATCAATGCAAAATGATAAAACTATTTTGGGTATTTTTACAAGAGATAAAAGATTTTTAGAAATATTTTTATCATGTGTCTCTCTCAGAATTGTGGCTGACAGGCCAGGTCGGCCGACCGCACGGGTCGACCGCACCAAAGGCCGGTCGACCCTTGCGGTCGATGACGTGCACAGGTTGTGCACGTTTGGCAGTCACGGGGACGGTCGGCCGACCGGATCAGAGAGCCTTGCTCTCTGTATCTGGGCGGTCGGCCGACCGGATCAGAGAGTCTGCTCTCTGCATCTGGGCGGTCGGCCGTGCGGTCGACCGGGTTGCCCCAACGGTCACATTCTGACCGTTGGCGGTCGGCCGGCCGGCCCGACAGTAGCCTGTCAGGCTGCTAGATCAGCCTAACGGCTAGTTTGTTTTGGGGCTATAAATACCCCATTGCTTGGTGTTTTTAACTAAGTTTTATGAGCTAAAATTTCTCTCTATTCTTGGTGTTTAAAAGAAGTTTTCAAAAGAGTTTTATTGCCAAAAAGATTCATCTATTTATTTTAAAGTGTTTTGTTATTTTCAAAGAAAACAAGTTTTTGGGAATTGATTTCTTGTTCTTCATTTCTATATCAATTTGGTGTTTTCCCAAGAGATTTTCTTTGATCAAAACACTTTATTTTCCACACTTGAGCTTATCATCTATCCTATTCTATTAGGATCTGTTTTGTGGAAAGAGGAAAGAGAGATTGTTTGAGGTTGTTGAGCCTCCAAGTTGTACACCCTTACTTTTGTTTGTATCCCTCTTTGGTAGAGGTGATCGGGTGATTGGTTTGCTCCTCTTGGTAGAGGTTGAGATTGTGGTTTGCTCCCTCTATTGTGAGGTGGAGTTTGTTTGTATCCCTCTTCGGTAGAGGTGATGTTGGTTGTTGTTTTGGCTACGGGCCTACCCCTCGGTTGTGAGGCAGTGTTTGAGAGAGGAGTTCGGTACTCCCTTTGTTGTAACAAATCCTCCTCGGTGGAGGTTCCGTCGGTGGGAGTATAGTGGATTAGAAATCCTTCTCGGTGAAGGCGGGGACGTAGAGCTAGGGGCTCGAACCTCGAAACATATCCTTGTGTTTGCGTTTGATCCATTATCTCTAAACTCTCTCTCTTTTATTGTGCAAAGCATCATTCATTCATTCATATCTTATTGCTTGCATTTGTGCCTTGCATTATTTCATATTATTCATCTTATATGCTTGGCTGTTTGTGTGTGTGCCTCACTTGTACTTAACCACAAGAGCTTCATATAGCACCTCAACCCATATCTAGGGGAATCAAGAGGAGTTAGTCCAGAGCCCTTCACGGGGAATTCGGCTACACTTGTTGGTTGTATTAAGTGTGTTGTAAAATTATTTTAATCTTCGCATTTAGCGCACTTAGTTTCTAGAATAGCATTATCACCTATTCACCCCCCTTAGGTGATTTACAATAATTATAATTGTAATTCATATTGCAAAGATGTCAAAAACAAAAACAAAAACAAGCAAAAAAAATAAATAAAAAAAGAAAAAATTAGCCTAAATTAGGGTAGACCTTAGACCTAGACGACTCCTAATTGGTTGGACTGTCCACGAGAGGTATACTACAGACTCTAACCACAAGTTAATCGGCCAGGTAGGGGTAAGATCAATGGGAGATATCCGTGCCTAAGCAATGAGCCTAATTATGTCAAACTACTGTTCTTCGAGGTTTCGCCTCTTAATCCCCAACCTTTGACACCGATTGATAGGAGTCAAATTCTAGCAACTTTCCTTTAGGTCAATCTCCTCTTTGAGTTTGAGATATCCTTAGGGCCAACATCTACCCAGTTTTATGTTAAGATAGGTTAGTGAGTGAGGAGATGGTTTGTGGCCAAGGGAGGATAATGACTTCTCACCTTATTCTATTCATAGGACAAGCCCTTAATCGTTTTAGTGCAACGTTTACATGTATATGAAAAGCAATACTTAAGCAATATAAACAATTCAAAAGTGTTCCTATACTGCATGTTATGCACACGTACCTTTACTCCATCACTCTTCAATTTCAATGTAAAATGTAAACAAAATTAGACAAATGCCCTAAACATCGAGTAAACCATTTTTAGAATTTAACAAACATCAGATTACTGTTGAATTAAATTAATGTTTACAGAGTATTAAACAGAAACTATAAATACTGTAGAATAAGTATTTTTTTCAATTGACCCACCCTGCAAAAATAGAAGTGAGTAATTCACTCTGTCTGCAACGCCACGCAGCTTTTGCTGCATTTCTGCGGCAGAATAGAGAGCTTATGGCTCTGCTTTCAAGACCAGAGTCCCAGAGCTTCTTATATGTCCACTGCAGCTCCCATTTTCTAGTAAACAAAACCAAAATAGAAAAGAAAGTTTAACCAATAAAATAAATTAAAAAGTTTTACTTACCGTACCTCCCCGGTAATAGCGCCAAAGTTTGATTGAGATGAAAACTGCATAGAAAATACAGAATTTTAAAAATAAAGAATAGAAGTACAAGGTTCTCAATTCTTCCGCGATATCAAGTGGCTATGCGGGTCGTGATCCACAAGGAGAGACTTGCGGTAGAAGCGTATTGTAAGTTCTTTTTAAGTTACAAAAAATGGTAAAAGTCGTTCTATATTTTTAAAAAGAAAAGAGAAAGAAAGCTATGTTAATTTGGAGAAAGTGATAGATAGGAGAAGATGGTGATTGTATAAAATAGAAAACTTAGTTAAGGAAAAGAAATGAAAAGAGTAAAGAAAAGAGGGTTGGTGATTGAAAGTGATCTAAACTAATCAATTAAAAGAAAGACAGAAAAACTAAAAATACTTATTTATCTCTTTGGTGCTTGCTTACCTTTGATCGTTGCGATGATTGACCTTCGCTTGAAGGCGATTGAAGTATGACAAATGGGATCTTCCCCATTCCATACTAAACTAAAAAATTAAGGTGCTAAAAACTAATTTAGAAATGACTATCCATCACCATATGCCATCAATGACACTTGCAAAGGCAAGGCAAATTTGAGGGAAGTAGAAGAAAAACAAAAATAAGAACAAGAAAAATAAAAGAAAAAAAAATAAAAGTGTAACTTTCGATTAAATAAAGTAACGATAAAAGAAAAGAATAACACTTACATCCGTGTTACTCTCGGTACAACCTTCACTCTCATTCTCTCGTGAAACTCTTCTCTCCTCTGAGTTACATAAATACAAAAAATTATATGAAAAGAAAAATAAAAACTTACACTAAACTAGAACAATAACCTAGCCTAAAATCTATCTCTACTGGGTGGTTCCCTTTGCCTTCAGAAATGCAAGTATTTATAGCCTAAACTGCACAAGGGAGAGTGTACGAAGATAGGGGTAAATCTCTTGCCCAACAGAAAAGATCTTCTGATAAGGTTGGAGATAAAGTTGAAAATAAAATTTTGTTTTATCCCTTAATTTTCAGTTAGATTGTGTCTTATCTCTCTGAATCTTTTGAATATATATCCCAATCATTAGATATCCTTTTATATATTGACAAGATTGCCTTTGAACTTCTAAATTTGCATCTATCTCCTTGATTCTTCAAGCTAATTAAATTGATTCTTCTAAATCTGATTTTAACTGTATTTATTTGGCTTTATCTTCAGTTAATCAAATAAATCCAGTTAGATCAAAATTTAACTGTCTTTTATTGGTCTTATCTTCTCTCCCTTCATTAAGATAAACTTGCAAAATAAGATATTAAGACAAGAAATTAGCAGGATTTATTACAAGATAGATGTAGGAATGTAATAATTGATATGCAATAAATGTGTACAATCAATCAGGATATTATCACCTGACACCTACTATGCTATCACTTGACTCATGATTATCATATTACGGGAATATAATAATTGACTCCCGTACTTTTGTACCTGACATGCACCTGCTCTTCTTGTAAATTGATGATAATATAATAATCGATAATAAAAAGAACAACTTACACCGGGTCGGGGAAAACTGATGGACTTCAATTGGTGGTTTTATTTATAATGGTATTAGGTATGTTGTGTAATTAAAACTTTGGTTCACCTGTGGGCCTCCAGGTGTTCCATGAGGTGTGCTGGCACCTCGATTAATACCTCCTTCCCAGGGCATACAAATATGACCCTGCCCCTCCATATCGCTTCGCGCAGTTCCAGATCAGCATTGGAACACTCTAGACTGTGATTCTGAGCATGCACGAGACCCATTATAATCATAGTTCATTGATTTTTCCCATTAGTTTCCAATAACAAACCTCGACTTACTCATATATGGATGCATGTGCGTTGCCAGGACACATACTTAGATATATGGGTCAAACGATTAATAATAATAAGATGCTAGTAAATAATTGATCCTATCATTTTGCAATTCAGGTTGTATACACTCAGATTACGGTGACATGAAATATAAGATATATAGGTTTTCTTGTTTGAATAATTCCTTCAACGTACTAGTCTCATGAAGCTGCAAACTGATCTTGTACAACTGATTTTGCTCGCATTTGATTTTATTGATTTTATGTTTTTTTCTTAGTTTACGAGACAACTTGGGTTGTATGAACTCAGACTATGGTGACTGAGGTACAAGGTATATATATGAGGGTTTTCTTATTTGAATTATTCCTTCGATATACTAATCTCATGAATAAGTAATCTGAGCTTATATAACTGGTTTTGTCGTGTTTGCTTTACTTGATACCTCATTGCCTGCTCGTGCGTGTTTATGCTCACAATGTGATTTTCAACATGCTTTTTGATTTGAATTTATCGATACACGTATGCCCCTGTGTGCACGCCACTCGGCACTCATCTTGCTACTCATTGGGCAGCTTTCTGACTCTCCTGGACTTACATGCCCAGATCTCAGAGCTTGAACTTTAGTGAACTTTCTATGATCAGAGTTGCACGGTAGTAGTATAGTGGATTAGTGGTTGACCGTCTAGGGTCTTTTTTTTCCTTCCAGCCCCGCCTGCTCACCTCTCGAGTTTTCTTTTTGTAACTCGTGAGTATCTTTTCTACTGTTCATACTTGTACATCTTTTTGTAATTCTCACTTTTGCACCTATCGGTGATGTAATATCCTTAGAATATTATGTCACATCCTATGATAACTTTGTAATTGTACTTTTTAGTTGAAAAGTATAATGCACCGCATACTTTCGTACTCTGATTTCTACCTGTACTGATGCTTAGCGTGTATATGTGAGGCCATTTTTGCCTAACGTATGTAGGTCACAGTAACATCTCCATACCCGCGGGATCAGGGCATTACAGGATGGTATCAAAGCCCAGCCTCTCACATCCTCAGTACAACTAGTCAGCAAATTAATGATAAAGAAATTTGCAACTGGAATGCTGAATCACGGTTATATAATCCAACTACAAATATAAAGTTATCTATTCCCTCTTGATAGTCCTTCCTTGATTCCTAAATTCCTTCCATCTTTTCACTTATCAGTTCCCGTCGTCTTTATACTAACATATGATATGGGTAGACAGGAGATGTAATGACAAGTAAGATGTGGTTCAGTCTTACCCCATTCTAACACTCTTTGATTCCAATGTATCACATTATTTTATATCGGATAGTTCTTTGCTTTGCATTCTACTCTTATATGTATGGATGTTCTACGGGATTAGTACAGAAAGTGGGATAGTTATTACTAATATAATCAGATAGACTGTATCACTACACAAGAAACGTCATTATGAAAAAAATTTCTAGATTCAGGACTTCTGCCGGAAAGAGCTATGGTATTTTTAATGATATTTCTCCAGAAATAATCGCGATTCTTCTATCAACTTCACGAAGCTCAGGTATTCTCAGAATTAAGCAGTCAGGTTGTTATCCATAAGATAATATTCAGGACTTACTACGGTTATTTTAAATTTTTGATTATGCTTTTTAGAGCTATCAACGGTCAGCATTCAAAAACTCGTTATTATCAGTTTTCTTTATCTATTTGCGATCAGTTTATTGGGTTTTCTTTATCTATGATAATATGGTCTACTTCCAGAGTGACAGAGAATATGCAGAACATCTAGTAATCTTATTATGGACTCTTCATCAGGAACATCTTCACACCCAGCAGAATAAGTATGAGTTTTGAATAGATATTATTGTGTTCTTGGGTCACGTTATTTTAAAAAGAGTAATCTCGATAAGTTCTAGCAGAAATTTATCTATTGAAAGTTTGGCCAGTTCTTAAGCCAGCTCATTTCAATTTATTTAGAGTGAGTCAGTCTACTAAAGCTCTGATATTATTCTCTTATTAACATATATCAGGTCAGTTTTAATATGACACCATCCAAAGCTTGATACGACGGAAGTGCAGATGACGTCTAGGTCCCAAGATTATCTTTCAATCAATTTATGAGCGTTACGCACAGTTATTCACATCTTAGTTGGTATAATTCTCATCCTTATCTTTTTTGTGTTCATCTTCCCCTTATCGAAATTTCAACGATGAAATTTTGTAAGGTGGACAGAATATAACACCCGTCCCCAGAATTCGTACCTAGATACGTATCCTAATTTTCAATCATATTTTTCCTATTTCCCTATTTATTTGTAATTTATGATTATTTATATTATTATTTGTTCGGATCCGGATTCTTAGACTCAAGGTCAGTCCGAGTCTGAACTCGGGACTCGATCCCAGTGTACTACTCGATTTGACTTTTCTGGTAGTCAGATTTGATTGGTTTTACTTTTAAATACTTTATTCATATTTTAAATTTTTCATAATTTTCTAAAATTTTTCTGAATTATTTTACAAATCTTCAAAATCGGTATTGACCATTGTCGCTGATCAATTCCAAAAATTTACAAATGGAATTGAATTTTTGAAATCTGCTTTCACATTATTTTCAGGATCATATTTGTTGGCCCAGAGGCCCATCACTCTAGTTTTGATGATGATTAACTCATGTAGTTATAGTTTACTAATAATCTTGTGTTTAAATAGTTTCAGTGATTGACCAAGATATTAGTAGGTGTTTAGCTTCAACAAAGGAGTTTTGGAGCTTTCACTTATAGATTCAAGAGCTCGAACGTCAAGATCGCATCTAGCACTCGGTTGAAATTAAGCTCGTGGGTCGTGTTTGGATCGAGTCGGCTTGGAGACAAGAAGACTTCGGTTTGTGTTTAGTTTAATTGTTTAGATCTAGTGTAAAGATTAGATAGTATTGATATGCTCAACTTCACATACACACACAAGTTTAAAGTTTATTGGTTTTGGTTTTCGATTTAACCGGTATTGGATTTCATGTCAAAAATATAGATATATTATTTACATGTATATTAGATTCTTTTTATATATAATATGCTTCAAATTTGTTTCAATATCATATTTTTGTATTTTTACAAGTTTTGGAGAAAACAGTTTTCCATTTCAAAAATCTAAGTTTTGGAAATATAGATTTTGTGTTTAAGCTTAATTTCAATATCATAAAAATGGTTCAAATTGTTTATAATATGTGTTGAATTTTAGTCACACATATTTGTATTTTAAAGATCTTATAAGAACTTATATTTGTGAAATTTATGAGTTTTTATGGGATTTAATTGAAGTTAAAAAGATAAGTTTTCAATACCCTTCAATCCCAGTCAGATTGCTCTGGCGGTCGACTGGACCAGGAGTCGGTTGACCATCACGATCGACCGATGTGCACAGGATGTGCACAAAAGACCAGCCTATTCGGCCGGTCGACCGCGCGATCGATCGACTGAAAGCACCACACTCTCGGGTGGAGGCCGGTCGAACGGCGCGGTCGACCGATAGTTTTGGTCCGGTCGACCAGAGGCATAACGATCATAAAAATGACCGTTGGTCGGTCGACCGAGCGATCGATCGGAAGGGCAATTTTGCCCTTTCCAGACTACTAACAGGCAGATTTTTGAGGGGTTATAATAGCCCTCCTCTTGAGTTATTTTGAACAAGATTTTAGAAGAGAAAAATTTCTATCTTTCAAGTGTTTTCAGCAAGAGTTTTTGTGGTTAATATTTTATTTTATTTGTTTTAAAGGGTTGAAAAAATCAAAGAAAAAGAGAAGTCTTTGGGAATTGTTTTTGTTTTTCATTTCTCTTTTATCTTAGAAGTTTTCCCAAGTATTTTCTTTGTGATTTTGATTTTCAAACTCTTTAGTTTCTCACACTTGAGCTATCTATCTATCCTATCTATTAGGATCTTATTTTGGTGAGAAAATTGGTTGTGGTTTGTTGAGACCACAAGTATTGTAATCTTTTCTTTGCTTTGAGTATCCCTCTTGAGTAGAGGTGATTGTGAAGGTTGTGTTGGTATCCCTCTAAGTGTAGAGGTGATTGAGGTTGGAGTTTTTGCTCTGTGCCTATCCCTCTAGTGGGAGGTGATTGTGTTGGTTTTGTGCCTATCCCTCTATTGAGAGGTTGATCTTTTGTGGCTTAGTGCCTTACCTCTTGTGTAGAGGTTGTGGTTGCTGAGAGAGGAGTTTTGTAATCCAAAGTTGTATTACCTAAATCCTCAGTGGAGGTTCCCTGTGTGGGAAGTCCCGTGTGAATGATTTAGTGGAAATTCTTCTGTGTGAAGGCGGGGATATAGAGCAGTAGCTTGAACCTCGAAATATCTCATTGTGTTTGCGAATGATCCACTATCTCTAAACTCTCTCTCTTTATATCTTGCATTGATTCATAATTTTTATATCATTTATATGCTTGGTATTGTTTGTGTGTCATACTTGTATGGAAATACTTATTTAGAGGAATTTAGAGGAGATAGTCCAGAGCCAGTTACTGAAAATTCGGCTACACTCTTTGGTTACACTAAGTGTGTTGCAAATAAGTTTTAATTAGTATCAGAGCCTACGCTCCTGATATTAGGTTTAACCACCTAGGAGTGGGATCTTGGTTAGCTAATCTACATTTGCATTTGCACACATATAGTTTATACTCTCATGGACTTCATGATCCCTCCTATGTTTGATGCTTCTAACATCGATGTATGGAAGCTTAAGATGAGTATGTACCTCAAGACCTTAAGAATGCATGTTTACCTTGCTACTACCAAGAAATCCTATCTTGGTAATAACAAGCATATAGAGGCCAATGCACAAGCCCTTGAGGACTTAGGAGCACTCTAAGGAACTATTATCTTATGACTGTTATTGTGATTCCGCTTTTGCAGTGTGGAACCCTTTGACCTCTCCCGCGCTACAAACGACGAAGAATGTGAAGAAAGAATCTAGTGAGGATGAATCCGAACAAGCTTGCTACATAGTCCAAGGGAATGACTTCCTTGAGGTAAATTCAGAAATTCATCTAGATGATTGTGCTAGCTCTTCTAATAATTATATGATAGTATGGATACCGATGCAATAAATGAAGAGCTTTCTATTGTTTGTGAAAACTTGTTTGAAAAATATAAAGTTTTAAAAAAGAAAAGTCTTAAAATGAAAGAATAAAATAAGGATTTTTTTTCAAAACTTAGTATGACTTTGTAAGAGAGGGATAAGATTTCAAATGAAAGGGACTCATTGAAATCCCAACTTGAATTTGCCCTAAACGAAAATGAAATTTGAAAAATAAAAATGATTGTGATTTTGTTTAAAGAAAAATGAAGTTCTATCTTCAAAACTTGATTATATTTAAAAGAAAATGATTCTTTGAAAAACAAAATTATTTATATTTCAAAAGAGTTAGATTTGATTTCAAATGAAAATAAATTTTTGAAAAATGATTTAGATTCACATGTTTACCATGCTTCATCATCTAGTATACCTATTGCATGCTCTATCTCTTCTTCTATTATTGAAAATGATATATGTGCTTTAAAGATGAGTGTTGATTGTTTGGGCTTAACTTTGAGCCAGTGTGCTATGAATCACAAGAAATTAGAATTCATGTTTCGCAAGAAACATGCACCACATGTTCATGCACACCATACACGGCATACACATGCCTCTCATGTTCACACACATGACACGATGTGCTCATGTGTACATATATACACATTATGGACGTAAGTGCCATCTTGCAAAATTTTGTTATGATAGAGTACATAATATAAATTTTGCAAATAGATTTGTCTGGATTAGGAAAGGTGCTAACCCCCATGGACCCAATAAGGTATGGATACTAAATTTCACTCCTATTTTATTTGATGTAGGTGTGGGCTCTTACATGACATTAGAGGTGTTGGTGCCTTGAGGTGAATGCGTTCCGAGTTATATGGTGACACTTTTAGATGCATCACTTTCAAGGGAAGTTTGGTGGGAGGACCACCATGATTTAGAGATATAGAGATAAATCCTAATGGTTTTGGTAACTATCTCTAACTCCTTATCAGTTTTCATACTTTTAGATTATTGATTTTTGCATGTTATGTTTTAATACTCATTATGTTAAACGCCATGATAATAAGACTTATGACATACATATATAATAATTGAGATACACCCATGTTCATATGGATCCATATTTTGTGTTCTCACTATAGTTTAACTATTGTGTATATCATAACTCTAAGACATGTGCATTTGCTTAATGATCATGTTTGTTTATGATTTTACACTTCATGACTTGATTACATGTTTAAAATGTAGTTTTCATTAAAACTTGTGTAGATACTTGTACAACTAATGAGCCACATTTAATTTTTATATGTTTGTGCTTAATTGCTCACTTGTACCCATTAGATGTACTAGTATAGCTTACTTTTGATGATTCATGCTTTTGACTTGTATTCTCTATTTTATACATGTTTTAATGATAATGGGTTTAGGTTCATGTATATATTAATTTTGTTTAAAACTTTAGATATACATGTATACTCTTGAGTCACTTGCTTCTCATGCAAATTCTATTATGGACTCATTTGTGTTTGGGTTATGTATGTATACTTTTAGTTTTAACTAAACATACATATACCTTGAAGTATATTTAGTTTGATGATTTTCATTTTTTTATAAAAGAATTTCATTTGAGCTTAAATGCCCTATTTTCATAATTTTGTTGATTACATGACTTTTTACACTCTATGTTTGATGTTTACTCATGATTTGTTTCCATGAGATTATATGAGCTTTATTGCTAACTAAGTGTTGATGATTGTGTGATTTTTAATGTTTTTCTGGATACATTCATATTTTTATTCCTTTCTTGAAGGACTTCGTACTAGTTTTTAGATTATCATAAAACTAGTTGTGTATTTCTTCATTTGGAAGAGTTTTCAATCATGTTAAATATTTTCAAATCTTATTTTAAAAACCCTTCCTTCTAAGCGCAGTTGGATGGGCGACCATACCTTGTATGCTCAAATTGAAAATCTTTTTAACATATGCATGAAAGGGAGGTAGTATGAGTTATACACTTGATTCTCATGATATTTTCAATTGGTATCACAATTGATATTTTTTTGTATACTCATATTTTGTTTTCTATATATGTATGCTTCATACTTCAAATAGTATCATTTTGATTGGTACTTACTTTTTCATACATATATATGTGATTTGTTGTGCTTACAATATCTTTACATCTTAAAGCACAAATTATATTTATGCTAAGCTTGATTTAATCCTTAATGTCAATTATTTTCAATTGGTATCTTATACAAGCTTATGCATCATTTTTATTAGTATTTCATAAAGGGGAGAAAATTCGTGTTTTATCTCTCAATCGGTTTTATTTTCAATTGGTACCTTATCCCACTCTTTATGATGAAAAATACTTTATTTTTGGTATATGCTAACATTTTAAATATTGGTATCAATAATATTAAATTGGGATTATTCTCAATTTGGTATCTTTATTGTAAAATGAGTTGGTTTTTACTTTCAACTGGTATCATTATCTATAATATATATTTCAAATGGTATCAAAAATGTACAATGTGTCATTTTCTATTGGTATCAAAAATTTACAAGACATTTTAAATTGGTATCAAGATACTTTCAATTGGTATCTTTTAGTATCTTAAAATTTTGTTTACTTTCAACTGGTATCTCAAAAATTTTGTTTATTTTCAATTAGTAACATAAATTGGTATCATAATATTTTGATGTATACCTTTATCATAAATTAATAAATTTTTCAATTGGTGTCATAGTGTTTTGTAAGGGAAGCTTAATATCTTCTCTATATATAGATTCATGTTGAGTGTATCTCATATTGAGGAGCTTGATCTCTCTTCTCTATGTCTTACACGTGTATAGAGGAAGCTTCACATCTCCTTTTATACATTGTATATTATGCACTATGTGATTAGGGTTTAGTCGTCTCTTTTTCATGTAATGCAATGTATGCATGGGGAGTTCATTTTATGTCTCTCCTCTTCATGAATGTATATCATATATACATCCTTCTTATTTAATTTGACAAAAAGGAGGATAAATTTTTTTTGAGTTTATTTATGCTCCTTTGTTGATGATGTAACAAAAAGGGGGAGAGGAAGTTTGGAGTTTTATATATGCATGTTTATGCATGTTTATTTCATTTCCTTATTTTATACAAAAATAGGAGAAGAACTTTGAGTTTTATGTATGCATATATGTTTTTGTTTATGCAAAAAAGGGAGAAGTATTTGAAAAGTTTATTTATATTTATTTTCTCATTTATGCATATTTGTGTTGTTTAATTTATACATTTCATTGAATATCTTTATGATTATTGTTATGCATGAGCTAATGGGGAGTTTCTATGAAGCTTAACTTTAATCCATGCATATATAACTCCATGAGTTTTGTCTTTAATCCATGCATATATAACTCCAAGAGTTTTGTCATCATCAAAAAGGGGAAGATTGTTGGCCCAGAGGCCCATCACTCTAGTTTTGATAATGATTAAGTCATGTAGTTATAGTTTACTAATAATCTTGTGTTTAAATAGTTTCAGTGATTGACTAAGATATTAGTAGGTGTTTAGCTTGAACAAAGGAGTTTTGGAGCTTTCACTTGTAGATTCAAGAGCTCGCACGTCAAGATCGCATCTAGTACTCGGTTGGAGTAAAGCTCGTTGGATCGTATTTTGATCGAGTTGGCTTGGAGATAAGAAGACTTCAGTTTGTGTTTATTTAGTTGTTTAGATCTTTTGTAAAGATTAGATAGTATTGATATGCTCAAGTTTACATACACACACAAGTTTAAAGTTTATTGGTTTTGGTTTTCGGTTTAACTGGTATTGGATTTCATGTCAAAAATATAGATATATTATTTACATGTATATTAGATTCTTTCCATATACAATATGCTTTAAATTTGTTTCAATATCATATTTTTGTATTTATACAAGTTTTGGAGAAAATGGTTTTCCATTTCAAAAATTCAAGTTTTGAAAAATACAGATTTTGTGTTTAAGCTTAATTTCAATATCATAAAAATGGTTCAAATTGTTTATAATATGTGTTGAATTTTAGTCATACATATTTGTATTTCAAAGATCTTATAAGAACTTATTTTTTGAAATTTATGAGTTTTTATGAGATTTAATTGAAGTTAAAAAGACAAGTTTTCAATACCCTTTAATCCCAGTCAGACTGGTCTGGCGATCGACTGGACGGTCGCCGGACCAGGAGTCGGTCGACCGTCACGGTCGACCGATGTGCACGGGATGTGCACAAAGGCCAGCCTATTCGGCTGGTCGACCGCGCGGCCGACCGACTGAAAGCACCCCACTCTCGGGTAGGGGCCGGTCGATCGATTGCTTTGGCCCGGTCGACCGGAGGTGCAATGGTCATAAAAATGACCGTTGGCCGGTCGACCGGGCGGTCAACGGAAGGGCAATTTTGCCCTTTCCAGACTGCCAACGGGCAGATTTTTGAGGAGTTATAAATAGCCCCCTTTTGAGTTATTTTGAATAAGATTTTAGAAGAGAAAAATTTCTATCTTTCAAGTATTTTTCAGCAAGAGTTTTTGTGGTTAAAAGTTTTATTTTATTTATTTTAAAGGGTTGAAAAAACAAAAAAAGAGAAGTCTTTGGAAATTGTTTTTGTTCTTCATTTCTATTTTATCCTAGAAGTTTTCTCAAATATTTTTTTTGTGATTTTGATTTTCAAACTCTTTATTTTCTCACACTTGAGCTATCTATCTATCCTATCTATTAAGATCTTATTTTGATGAGAAAATTGGTTTGTAGTTTGTTGAGATCACTAAGTGTTGTAATATTTTCTTTGCTTTGAGTATCCCTCTTGAGTAGAGGTGATTGTGGAGGTTGTGTTGGTATCCCTCTAAGTGTAGAGGTGATTGAGGTTGGAGTTTTGGCTTTGTGCTAATCCCTCTAGTGAGAGGTGATTGTGTTGGCTTTGTGCCTATCCCTCTATTGAAAGGTTGATCTTGTGTGGTTTAGTGCCTTACCTCTTGTGTAGAGGTTGTGGTTGTTTGAGAGAGGAGTTGTGTACTCTAAAGTTGTATTACCCAAATCCTCAGTGGAGGTTCCCTGTGTGGGAAGTCCTGTGTTTACGATTTAGTGGAAATCCTTCTGTGTGAAGGCGGGGACGTAGAGCAGTGGCTCGAACCTCAAAACATATCGTTGTGTTTGCGATTGATCCATTATCTCTAAACTCTCTCTCTTATATTTGATCCATTTCTCTAAACTCTCTCTCTCTCTCTTATATCTTGCATTGATTCATATTGTTCATATCATTATTTGCTTGATATTGTTTGTGTGCCATACTTGTTTTGAATCAAGAGAGCTTCATATAGCAACTCAACTCTTATTTAGAGGAATTTAGAGGAGATAGTCCAGAGCCTGTCACCGGGAATTCGGATACACTCTTTGGTTACACTAAGTGTGTTGCAATTAAGTTTTAATTCTGCATCATTTGTCATTAGATTAGCAATACACCTATTCACCTCCCCTCTAGGTGTACTTTCATATTTTTCTATTTAGTACATTTTTTGAGATTTTTCTGAAATAGTCAAAATTCGACTGAATTGGTGTCGACCGGTATCACCGATTGATTTCACGATTTTTAATCTGCAAGTTTGAATTTCTTAAGTCTAATTTCACCATATTCCTCAATGTAATACTTTCTATTTTTGATAATTTTTCGGGATTTTTTGGAATTTTCAAATTTTGACCGAATAAAATAATATATGTATTTTTCCTGATCTGAAAGCTTTGGTCAGGTATTGATCGGTCACCCATATTGCATATATAATGTCATATTCCCATATTTATCGTCTAATAAATCATGTATATAGTCTTATTTTTGCTTAATAAAATATAGGCCCATTACCAAGGGAGAAGGAAGAGAAAACGAGCCTAAAGCCTACCCAAATTCTAATTTAATTTAAAATTAAATTCAAATCAAGGAACAGGGAAAATCAAAGAAGATAAAACTAATTGAACAAATGGTTAAAATAGATCTTTACAAATTATTTGGTTAAACCCAAAGATCAAAGGAGCTTTCGACAAATCGAGGACCAAAATCTGAAAATCCAGCAAGAGATAAAAGGAGATCGAGAAAATAGGGATCAACATCCCCCGTGTGTGGTCACTTGGCCACACCCAGGCTATGAAAACGCGGCCAAAATCGCGTTTTCATATCCAGTTGGTTAAGATACGGGGAGTGTTTTGCTCCCCTATCTTCTAACACTCTCCCTTTTTGATTTTTACCTATAAATAATGAGATATCTCCTTGTACAGAGAGCGATAAAGTAAGAGTAGAATTTAGGCTATTCTTTAGTTTGTAACTTAAGTTTTTTTTTTATGTAAATTTTATTTTATTTATGTAACTGAGAGGAGAGGAGAGTTTCATGGAGGAATGAGAGCAAAGCTTGTACTGAGGGTGACACCGGTATAAGTAAGTCTTTTCTTTCATTGTTATTTGAATCAAATCAAAGTTTCTTTTCTTTTTTACTCTTATTTGTTGCTTTCCTCTTCTGTATTTGTGAATTTAAATGGCTCCGATAGCCGCGAACTTGACTTGCCTTTGCAAGCGTCGTTTATGGATTATGGTGATGGATAGCCATTCCTATGCTAGTGTAGCTTGCCCCTTCATTTCATAATGTAAATCATGAATGGGAAGATCCTATATGTCATACTTCGTTCGCCTTTAAATAAAGGTACATTGTCGATACGGGTCAAAGGTAAGTGTTGACACTTAAAAAAGACAAGATTCTTATTGGTCCGAACAATGTCTAAACTTGTTGACATTTACAAAAGACAAGTAACAGACGAGCTGAAGACCAGTTTTCACCCGTCTCCGAGGGACAGGAAGCAACTTGGACTCCACTGATCCAGCAAGCAGACAGTGAGCCCGGATTGTCTCTAAACAGACCTCAGCAGGTTTAAGATGCTAGCACTTAGCATCACATGAGCCCAAAGGGATAGCCTCGCCTGAGAGGCTAAGATCATCCAACTTCGCCTTGAAGCCATTCAAAGCTCCGCCAGGAAGCTAACTCATAGCTTCACCTGAACTGCTGAAGCACAACTCCGCAGAGAGAGTCAGCTTCGCCTGAAGCCACTTGCAACTGCACAGAAAGGGTATATGGTAGCTTCGCAACAGACGACATCTAGCTCCGCCGAAGAGCTTTCTTCTGACTTCGCCAGATACTGCCTCTAGCTCCGCTATGAGTTCAAAGCGGGCAGCGCCACTGCTGGTCTGCTATGGTCAACTCTTGACCAATCAAATCTCCGGATGAGATCAAATCTAATCAGGATTGAGATCAAATCTAATCAAGATCAAATCTGAGATCAAATTTGGCAGTTGATTGCCACAATCTCTTGACTCTTCTAAAACGAGTAAGAGGATCAGGGAAAATCTTCCAATTATATGAAAAGTATCAAAACAGATCAAGAGGATCAACCGACCTGCTACTTCTAGCTTCGCAGAAGCTGATCCTAGCCTCGCAGCAAGGCTACTTTTCAGATTTAAACAGAGTTGATTCAATCTGTTTCCATATTTTCAAGGGACAATTATACCCCTGTTCTCTCTATAAATAGAGGACCACCTCCAGAAGAAGAGGGACACACGCGATACGCTCGAGAGAGGACTACACAAGCAGAGACTTCTTCACGACGCACCGTGCGCACAAAAATTCAGAGACTTTTAGAGAATTACTTCTCTAATCAGGGTGCTGATATCCTAATACCTTCTTCTCAAGGAATCTCCAGAATTAGGCGAGAAGGAATTCCTTATTGAAGGCGGTTTTGAGAAGTAGCAAGAGGGTTCTACCAACCTTCTGTTCTCTGATTCCCCGAACCAGGCGAGAAGGGAATCTCATCGCTCGCATCGTCAAAGGGACAAAGTGGTTGTGCGCTGACCAGACTCCTATCGGCACACTTCTCCAGAATCTCTGAGGAGATCTACTTGTAATCTTTTAGAATACTTGTAATTTAGCTCCTCAACCCTTTTTATTGTAAGTTTTCCCCTTTGCAAATCAATAGAAAACCAGATGGCGACTCCGCTGGGGAACGTATTCTCCGCTGCCGAGAATCAAGTGTCGCAATGTGGCGAACAGACCTTCGGGTCTAAATCTGAATCAGAAAAGCCGGTGCAGCCAGAGCCCCTCTGGCTAAATCTTCAAAGAAAGTCTCTGCGGAGACAGAAAAGGCTCCATGCGAACCTACTGCAGTTCTCTGGCGCAACAAGGAAGCACGCCCGCAGCCCAGGTCCTGCACTTTCGAGAACTTGGTGGTTCAGTTCGATCAAGGAAGATTTGAAGAAGTCCTCTCTGGGGGTGGCCTAATGCTTCGAGCACGGAAGCATAGGAAGGTCTCCATCACTAAGGTTTCAGAACAGAAACTAGAAGCAGAATTCTGCCAACACCCTTCAGCCTTGCGTGTCGCTGATCAGGTTCCATGCGAACCTAAGTATCCTCTGCCAAAGCAGATGTGGAGGCCTAAACAGAAGTCTCTGGGCAAAGCCTCAGGCGTAGTTACACCAAAATCGCGTCTCTCTCGCGAAGAAAAAGGCAAGATGCCTATCTGCTCCAACAATGCTGCCAGCCGCGAAGTCACGACGACAATCATACCGTCGCCCAATTCAAGAGCAGCAACGCCTTGCGCCGGCCTCGTTCTCATGAGCGAAGCTACTGTACCACGGCGTACGCGCAGGGTTCATGGCCACGAAGCTAGAGCCAAAGTACTATCCAAGGCTAATCGCCTCCGCAGCAGCATAGCGGGCAAAGCACCCTAGCGTGCTCCGCTCTCCGGTTCGTCAAGCGCTAAGCTCGCGCTTTGTGGCGAAGTTAGAACTGAACCACTATTCCGTGCTAATCCCTTCTGCGAGGGTTAAAGGAGCAGGACATCGTCCTATGTGCGATCCAAAAGAGCCTCTACGTTGGATTGTTTGACAAATAAACAAATCTCTTCCTCCTGTTGTCAACAAGTGGGATGTCAGCTGGTGACAGTCCACTCAGTCCACTGCCGGTTGAGACCAATCTCCGGCACCCCTCCAGGACGACGATCAGTTTTTGATCGACTATCGGTACAGGCCCTGGTGAAACATCATAAAAGGAGCGTCTCGCGAGATCCACCCTCTGCATCCGTCAATATGACCGGAAGGGGACGAGAGCTGCGCAGAGGAAGACAAGCATCTGACGATACCCCCTATAGCTCCCAAGATCCAGATTACAGCCCAGGCTTAGGCGAAGTCTTGGTGCATGAAGAGGGTGTTTTCGAAATACCCGATCTAGGGTGGCGATACCCTACAGTTATGAACAGCCTTCTTCCTCAATGGCTCTAGCCTCGCCGGAGCCCAGGAGAGCACTCCAACCATCGGATGAAGAAGATGAAGACAGTGGGTACGCCTCTTCAGCGACAGTTAGCTCAGTGCGAACAGACAGAGCGTCAGTCAACATGGCTGATAATGTTAACGATGACCTTCGTCGACGTTTGGAATCTCAGGAGCAAACTTCCAAGACCCAGCAAGAAGCTCTGGACAATATTCAACAGATGCTTGCTCAACTCCTCAGCAATCGAAATAACAATGATGCCATGAGCAATCACGACGAGGAGGAACATTTTAGCAATGATCAGCCAAAGATCGAGAAATCCAAGGAGGGTTCTTCTTTAGACGCTGAAGTCCTTAAAGGTCTCCAAGCTCAAATTGCGTCCCTAACTCAGAGGGATGAATTAAAGAAAGTAGGGGCAGTCCGTCCTTACCCATTGGAGTGAGATTCGGTGCCATATCCACCGAAGTTCAAACCATCAACATTGCATACTTATGATGGAAAGAGCTCGCCAAACCAGGACATCTACTATTTCCGGTCTCAAACCGGTAATGTTATAGACAATGACGCCATCATGGCTAGATTGTTCATTGGCACCTTAAAGGGGGTGGCATTTGACTGGTTCCAAAGTCTCCCTCCGGGCTCTGTCAATTCTTGGATCGACCTGGAAACCCGATTTCTCTCTCGTTTCTATGAGGACGATACTGAGGTAACCACGGACAAGCTCCTCTCCACTGTGCAGAAGAAGGGCGAATCTGTCCGTGACTATATTGAGCGATTCAGAAACTTATCCTTGATGTGCCCAGCAGGGATGCCACTACCCATGCTCTTACAGACATGTAGGTACAACTTCTTAGACAAAGTAGAAGTTCGCATGGGGGCTGTCAAGGCCCACACTTGGAAAGAATTGGTCGAACAAGCTGAGATAGCCGAAAAGTCGGCTAAAAAGTTCGAACCATCCACCCCTAGAGGCATATGGGGTATGAACAGTAAAGGACGTAGCGACCTACCGTAGTCTTCTCAAGCCACAGGGAAAGAGACTATGTCTGTAGAATTATCCGGGGACGTGCAGTCGAAGGCCAAGAAGAGCGGCTTCAACAATCAGGAGCCTAAATTTCCTCCAAAACAGTACTCCTTCAAAGACGATCAGGTGGTCATGATATTCCATCTGCTCCACAAAGGGAATAAAATTAAGTTACCAGATGCTCGACGTCCTAATGAAATAGGACGCACAAATGATCCCAAATACTAAAGGATCACCTAGAGGGGGGGTGAATATGTGATGGCTAATCTAATGGTCACTTAATGCCAATTAATGCGGAAGCAAAAACTATTATGACCTAAATAAAATTCTTACACTAAACACTATGTATAACACAAGAGTGTTGCCGAATTCCCCGTGAAGGGCTCTGGACAAACTCCTCTAGATTCCCCTAGATAAGGGCTGAGGTGCCGCGTTGGCTCTCTTGGTTAAATACAAGTGTTAGCAAACAACCCAAGCATATAACAATTAAGCACATAATATATCAAGCAGGTAAAGATAAACACAATAGAAGCATGCAAGATATAGACAAGAGACAAAGAGAGAGAGAGAGTGAGCAATCGCAAACACAAGGGATTTGTTTCGAGGTTCGAGCACCTTGCTCTACATCCCCGCCTTCGACACACGAAGGATTTCCACTATAATCGATCCCAATGGATCACTCGGTGTCACAACACCTACAAGCTCTTGGACTCTCTAGCCCGTACACACCGCAAGCCCACTGGCTCGCCGAGGCCGCACCTCAAACAACAAGTTCGCACCCGAACTCGAAACACCGCAGACACACACGTCCGCCTCCTCAAAGAAACAAAGAAAAGATCTCTTGGTGATCTAAGCACTTTGATCACCAATAAAAATTATCTCACTACAACACTCCTATAAGATGAATAGCAATGGATAGTTCAAGTGTATGTGTCAGAAAACAAGGATGAGAATGGTGGAGGAAAAACTCAAAGAATCACTTTTAACACTCTGGTAAACTTCTCTTTTGATTGGAAATATTTGGCTCTAAAACTTGTGGATATAACCACTGAAAAAATGGGAAAAACTAGCCCAAAACTATTCTTGAAATCTTAGAGAAAACAATGCCCAAACCCCCAAATTTATAGGGCTACAAAAACTAGCCGTTGGGGTTCTGTCAGGCCTAACGATCGATCGTCCGGTCGGCCGGCCAACGGTCATATTTCAGACCGTTTGAGCCATCGGTCGACCGGGCGGTCGACCGAGCCAGGATACAGAGAGCAATCTCTCTGTCCGGTCGACCGCACGGTCGGCCGGGGCCTTTCCAGAGAGCAGAACTCTCTAGACAGTCGGCCGGGTCGGTCGGCCGGCCATCCTGCAGAGCTGGTGTGCACGTCTGTGCACGTCGGTCGACCGGGTCGGTCGACCGGCTATAGCCAGATCAGAAACTAGGGATTTAAAACTTGGTCTTTTTGGTTCAAATAAAATCCCATAAAATACTGAAAAATCTACAAAAATAGTTTTACCAATATACTTTGATAAACAAACATGCTTGCACAAAATCAAGGCATGTTATAAAAGATTTGGACTATTTTTGTAATATGGAAAATATGGCTCAAACTAAAAACAGTATTTTCCAAAACTTGGTTTTTCCAAAACTTGTTTTTCTAAAACTTCTCCAAATACAAAAACAAGATATTTAAACAACTTTGAAAGCATAGGGTGTATGGATATGATCCACTGTAAAAACATGGTGAAATATCTATGTTTTTGACATTAAGCTTTAAACTTGATTTTGGTTAAAACATGTATATGAGAAATACAAAAAAAACCAAAACTATATTTTCTAAAATGAAAATTCTTTTGTAAAAACAAAACTATCAAGAGTGTGTGTGTATATGTATACTTGAGCAATCCACCAACTACTCTATCCTTTACATTTTATCTAAAAATAAAATCTTCTAAAAACAAACCTAGACACAAGTCTTCATCTTCTTGAAGTCTTCACTTGAAGCCTTCTCATCTTCTTGACTTGGTCCAAACACGATCTATAGAGCTAGACTCCTCTTGAGTACTTGATGTGGTCTTGATGCATAAGCTCTTGAATCAAACCGTGCTAGCTCTAAAATTTGACTTTAAATCCTTTGTTGAAGCTATGCACCTACTAAGATCTTGATCATAAATCTGTCACTAATTAAACGCAAGATCATTAGTAAACATAACTACATGAGTTGATCATCATCAAAACTAGAGTGATGGGCTTTTGGGCCAACAAATACTGTCTCTACCATAGGATGATTCACCATTCTACTGACAAGTGCTATGTCCTCAAGGATAGAATACAAGCCTTAATCTATGCCGGGGTTCTGACATTGAAGACAGAGCAGAAGAAAGTCACTGCCAATATGGTGACTCTTGAATTCGGCAGTACCCAAAAGGTCACAGTTCCTGACGGGACCTATCCAGCCCCTGCGCCACGGTTGAAAGTCAGGCATCCTTCAGCTATAACTCAAGATAATAAGGGTCTCGTTCCCTTAACATTGGAGACAGGGAAAGTCTTGTGGATACACCCAGACCTCGTCCAAGACGTACAACGGGATTCAAAGGAGCCCAACTCAAAGGGCAAGTCTTGCAATGTCATCTCCATCCCGCCAGACGACGGCAATTTTACATCGGCTTCCCTCAGCGATTCAGAAGGAGAAAAGCATGCTTGCGCGACGCAAGCCGATGCGCCTCAACAGACGGGCACCCGATCCAGAAAATCATACTTGAGGCAGTATGAAAAGTCTACTGACGAGATGCAACAGCAAACAATGTCAGTACAAATGCCAGCATCCGCTTCGATTCCAACCAAGGGAAAGAGAAGCCTAAAGAGGTCCGATTCGACCAAGTCCTGAAGAAGCCTTCGGGACCAGCGCTTGACATGCCCTTCCGTTTTGACATATTGGCTCAGCTGGCTAATATCCCGGCTCGTATCACAATACACGAGCTCCTTCGTCTCTCAAAAGAGACAAGAGAAGCACTCAGGGATGCGCTAGCCAATTCAGAATCCTTTCTGACATACATGCTAGAGGTCCCTAACAATGACGTCCAGTCTCCTTGCCCAGAATGTTATCACACACAATCAAGGGTGCCCGTCATTACATTCACGGCGGAAGATATACTTCTCAAAGACAACAAGCATGATCGATCTCTGTACTACACCGGACATATCGGTTCAACATGCATTGAAAGAGCACAAGTCGACCCGGGATCCGCACTCAGCATCATCCCCAAGAGGTTACTTTACTTCCTCGGTATACCGCTGTATAGGTTGTCTGCAACCACCACTACAATATACGGTTTCAATGCCGGGAGTAGTCATCCACTTGGAAAGATTCGACTCCGCTGCCGAATCGGGAGCCTGAGGTCAGAAGTGACATGCTATGTCATTGATGCTGACACGTCATATAACCTGCTATTAGGACGATCATGGATGCATTCCAACTAGATCGTCCCCTCTACTCTGCACCAATGCTTCAAATATGTTGCAGGTGACGCGACAGTACGAACTGTCTTTGCTGAGAAGCAACCGTTCAAAGGGGTGGAAAATTACTTCACTGATGCTCTCCTATATCAACAGACCGGTGAAACGTCCAAAGAACCATTGCCAGATGATGATGAAAGTGGCAATGAGGCGGACTCAGAATCCGAAGCAGGCATGCCAGCCATTCTGATTGGTAAACCAATTATAGCATGTCTTAATAATCCCAAATGTAATACTTCTTCTGAAGATGAAGGTGAATGGGTAATTAATGATAATATTTCTTTCGATTATCCCGCGAGTGTTGGACTGTTTGAATCCATTACGGATAGCTCTCTGCACATGCCTTTGCGTAAACCAAGTGCGTCCAGTACACCCATAGAACCTACAGAAGGAGCCGTTTTGGTGATCCCGCCATCCAAAGAAGGTCAGTTACCGATAATTTTCGGTAGAACCCAACCACGGGGACCCATAACCACAGATTCAAGTTCAAATTCAGATACTCCACAGTTCTTCCATTATGCACGGCCGGCGCGCCATATTATGAAGAAAATGGGATACGATTTGAAGTATGGAGCGGGCCTGAATTTTAGAAAAGGAAGACACAGTTTGATGCGTAACTTTGTGCCAAAAGGGAAGCCTGCAAATTACTATGATAGTACACGCAGGGGGTTGGGATACGTTACACCCACATCGCCAGCAACGGTTCAATGCAAAGATGACGAACCAATCCCATCACATTCAGCCTCATCCTCCGAATGGGACTCAGATGTTAGTGTGGGAATGATGTTCGAAAACCTCACCGTTAATATGACTTCAAGCAGTCAATTGGAGCCCGCAGGAGCTGTTGATGAGGAACCATGGGCCCAGCACTTGGACCTCCAATGGGAAAAGCGATTCGAACTGCGCAAGCCACCTACTGAAGATAAGGTGATGCAGGTCAACTTGGGTAGTCAAGACCACCCTAAGCCCATCTTTATAAGTGAAAGCTTATCACTTACAGAAAAGGAAGAATTGATAACACTCGTAAAGGAGTATATAGATGTCTTCGCATGGAGCTACGAAGATATGCCTGGACTCGATCCACAAGTCGTCATGCACCGTCTGAACATCAAGCCCGACGCCAAGCCGGTTAAGCAGCAACAACGTCGGTTTCGCCCGAACGTTATGGAGGTTATTGAAGCCAAAGTTCACAAGCTCATTGCATGTGGCTTCATACGGGAGGAACAACATCCAGATTGGATTGCTAATATCAAACCCGTCCTCAAGAAGAACGGGAAAATACAGATCTGCATCGACTACCGTGATCTCAATACGGCTTGTCCTAAAGACGAATTCCCGCTGCCCATCACAGATGTCATGATTGACAATACCTGTGAATTCGAAAGAATGTCTTTCATGGATAGCTTTTCAGGGTACAATCAGATCAAAATGTACCCCGACGACGAGAAGCATACCTCATTCCGAACACCCTTGGGGGTATACTACTACACCGTAATGCCCTTTAGGCTAAAGAACGCCGGAGCAATCTATCAGCGGGCAATGAGTACAATCTTTCACGATCATCTCCGAAAGACGGTAGAATGCTATGTCGACGACATTGCTGTCAAAAGCCGCAACAAGGACGACCATCTTCATGACTTGAGAACGATGTTCGATATAATGCGGGCTCATCAACTGAAAATGAACCCGACAAAATCCTTCTTGGGAGTGTCAAGTGGCAAGTTCCTCAGGTTTATTGTTACGTCAAAAGGGATTCATCTTGACCCAGACAAAGTCAAGGCCATTCAAAGCATGCATCCACCGAGGAATCTCAAAGAGCTTAGAGGCCTGCAAGGAAGATTGGCGTATATCAGAAGGTTCATTGTAAACCTTTCAGGCCGTTGTCAGCCGTTCACCCGACTCATGAAAAAGGGTGCTTCCTTCGTATAGGATCAAGCTTGTCAAGAAGCTTATGAAGACATCAAGAGATACCTCACGAAGCCTCCAGTCTTAGTAGCCCCTACATCAGGGAAGCCATTCTTGCTTTATGTAAAATCTATGGACTATTCTCTCAGTGCCCTCCTCGCTCAAAAGGACGACAATGGTCACGAGCAAGCCATTTATTATCTAAGCAGGACGCTCGTAGGAGCAGAATCTCGCTACAATTCTATCGAGAAAGAGTGTTTAGCTCTTGTCTTCGCTGTTCAGAAGACAAGACATTATTTGGTCGGCCAAACCGTACATGTCATCTCCAGAGTGAATCCTTTGCGCCTTCTCATGACAAAGCCGGGATCATTGAATTCAAGATTGGCTAAATGGACACTTCTTTTGTCTCAATACGACATGATCTTTACCCCTCAGAAGGCAGTTAAAGGCCAGGCCCTTGCAGAGTTCTTGGCCGCTCATCCAGTTCCGGAACATTCAAAACTTCATGAGGATATTCCAGATGAAGTCTTCGACTCCAATGTAACCTCAGAGGAGGAAGTGTGGCAGATGTTCTTCGATGGAGCATCGCGAATGGGCCCCAAAGGCAAGATTATTGTCGGAGTAGGGGTTGTGTTCATCTCCCCACAGAATCATGTCCTTCCCAGAGCATTCTCCCTGACAGAGTCATGCTCCAACAATGTAGCAGAATATAATGCTCTGCTCATTGGTCTTCAGCTCGCCCATGGAATGGGGGTACAATACCTTGAGGCTGACGGTAATTCAAAGCTGATTATCATCAGGTTAAAGGCGAATATGAAGTTCACCACGAGGATTTGGTGCCTTATTAACACACGGTCATCGAATTGGCTAATCTTTTGAAGGCTTCTATATCGGGCACGTGTCTCGATCTCAAAATACCAAGGCAGACGCTCTTGCTACATTAGCAACAACACTAGCCTTGCCAGCTGACACCGAGTATCACCTCACGGTAGCGACTCGACACTTTGTATGCTCTAAGCATATGTTAAGAACCCGAGAAGTCTATAATGTCTCCACAGATCTTGAGCCGAGAGATTGGCGAATTCCTCTCATCGACTACGCTTTACATGGTCTGCTGCCAAATGATCCTAAAGAAGCGGCATCTATCAGACGAAGGTCTCTCTGTTTCTACTACGATCTAACTCTGAAGACACTTTATCGTCGTTCATATGACGGTGTCCTCCTCCGTTGCCTTTCTAGTTCAGAGGCGCAGGAAGTGCTTAAAGAAGCACATGATGGCATTTGCGGAGCTCATCAGCCAGGTCCAAAACTCAAAGACAGGTTGCATAGACTTGGATACTATTGGCCAACCATGATAGCCGATGCCATCCAATATGCACGAAGGTGTAAAGCATGCCAGATTCATGCGGACTTCATACACCAGCCCTCGGAGTTGCTCCACCCAACTATTGCTTCATGGCCATTCGAAGCATGGGGAATCGATGTCGTAGGGCCAATCAGCCCCTCTTCGACAAAAGGACACCGGTTTATCCTGGCAGTAACCGACTACTTTTCAAAGTGGGCGGAAGCTATACCACTGGTTGAGGTCAAAACTTCTAACGTGGTTAATTTCATCAAACACCATGTCATCCGTCGGTTTGGTGTCCCTTGGCGGATCATCCATGATAATGGTCCCCAATTCATAAGCCAAGTATTATATCGGTTCTGCGATAAATACCGAATTCAGAATGTGGCTTCGACTGCCTATAATCCTGCTGCTAATAGTTTGGCGGAGGCATTCAATAAAACGATCATCAAGCTACTTAAGAAGTTCGTCTCCTCGAATAAGCGAGATTGGGACGAAAAGCTTGGTGAATGTCTTTGGGCATACTGAACCACGGTTCGAACACCGACAGGCAATACGCCTTTTTTCTTGGTATATGGGTGCGAAACAGTCATCCCATTGGAAATCCAAACGCCATCATTGTGAGTCGCTCTGACCACTAAGATCACATCAGAGGACAATGATCGGTTGCGGCTTCAAGAGCTCGAAGCCCTAGATGAGAAGCGGCTACAAGCTCAGCAGCATATCGAGTTATATCAAGCTCGAATCTTAAAAGCCTTCAATAAAAAGGTCAAACAAAGAGTCTTCCAGAAAGGAGAATTGGTTTTAGCCGTCAGACGACCGATGATTATGACGCATAAGACCCAAGACAAATTTCAGCCTAAATAGGAAGGACCGTTTGTAATAGAAACAGTCTATTCAAACAGAGCATACCGTATTATAACTTTAGATGGCGATTTATGTAAGATCACCTAGAGGGGGGTGAATAGGTGATGGCTAATCTAATGGTCACTTAAGAACAAATAATGCGGAATTAAAACTAAGTTGACCAAATTAAACTTCTTTTAATTAAACACTTATGTATAACACAAGAGTGTTGCCGAATTCCCCTTGCGAGGCTCTGGACAAGCTCCTCTAGATTCCCCTTGAATGGGTTGAGGTGCCGCGTTGGCTCTCATGGTTGAATACTAGTGTTAACAACAATCCCAAGCAAGTATAGCAATTTAAGCACAAGGGTATATCAAGCATGTAAAGTAAAGACAATGAAAGTAATGCAAGATATAAAAGAGACAAAGAGAGAAAGAGAGCAAGAGTGAGCAATCGCAAACACAAAGGGTTTGTTTCGAGGTTCGAGCACACTTGCTCTACATCCCCGCCTTCGACACACGAAGGATTTCCACTATGCACGATCCAACCGGATCTCTCCTTGGTGTCGCAACACCTACAAGCCCTCGGACTCCCAAGTCCCTTACACACCACAAGCCCACCGGCTCGTCGAGGCCGCACCTCAAGCTACAAGTCCTCACTAGGACCCAACAACACCAAGTCCTCACTAGGACCCGAAACAAACCGCGAACACAACCGTCCGCCTTCTCAAAGAACAAAGATGAACTTTGGTGATCACAACTCTTGATCACCTAAAATCCTCTCACAATAACACTCCTATAGAATGAATAGCTCAATGGATGCTCAAGTGTTTGTGTGAGAACGCAAGGAAAGAATCTTTGGTGAAAAATACAAGAAAATCTCTTTTACACTCTTTGATAAAACTCTCCTTTTAATTGGAAGTATTGACTCTAATTTTGTGGAGAAAAACCCTTCAGAAAGACTGGGAAAAACTAGCTCTAAGGTCTCCAAAAATCTTGGCTTAAAACAATGACCAAACCCCCTTTTATAGAGGCCAGAAAAATCTGACCGTTGGGCTCTGTCAGAGCTACCGGTCGACCGGCCCGGTCGACCGGCAACGGTCAAAAATCCGACCGTTGCAGCCTCCGGTCGACCGGCCCGGTCGACCGCGCACCTGGAGAAGAGAGTAAACTCTCTGTCGGTCGACCGGCCCGGTCGACCGATAATTCCCGAGAGCAAAGCTCTCTTAAGCGGTCGACCGGTCCGGTCGACCGTCCTCCAGTGCACACAGGCGTGCACGCTGTGCACGTCCGGTCGACCGAGCAACTGGAGGAGAGAGTAAACTCTCTGTCGGTCGACCGGACGGTCGACCGAGATTTCCTGAGAGCAAAGCTCTCTGAAGCGGTCGACCGTCCCGGTCGACCGTTCTCCAGTGCACACAGGCGTGCACGTCGTGCACGTCCGGTCGACCGACCCGGTCGACCGGCCACTGTCAGTTCTGAAAAATCAGAACCGCCAGAACCAGAAAAATGGGATTAAAGATTGGTCTTTTAACTTAATAAAAATCCCAGAAATTCACAGTAAATCCAGAAAAATAGTTTCAATCAAAATACAAACTGTTTTTCTAAAAATATGTTTTTCTAAAACTTGTTTTTCCATAACTTCACAAAATACAAAAACAAGATATTTTGAACTTATAAAGCAAAGTGTGTATGGATATGATCCACCACACAATCAAGATGAAATATCTAGTTTTTGACATAAAGCACTAAACTTGTTTTGGTTAAAGGATATGTATATAAGAAATTACCAAAACCCAAAGTAGATATTTTGTCATAAGGAAAATCTCATCAAATACAAAAACAAGATATACTTTTAAGGCATAGTGTGTATGGATATGATCCACTACACAAATAAGATGAATATCTAGTTTTTGACATAAGGCTCTAAACATGGTTTTGGATATAAGATATGTATACATGAATACCAAAAACCAAATTGTATTTTATCACAAATAAAATCTTTTCTTAACTAGGAAAATCTTTTATGAAAATCATTCTATCAAGAGTGTGTGTGTGATATAGACTTGAGCAATCCACCAACTATTCTATCCTTTACATTTTATCTAAAATAAATCTTATAAAAACAAACCTAGACTCAAGTCTTCATCTTCTTGAAGTCTTCACTTGAAGTCTTCTCATCTTCTTGACTTGGTCCACATGCAATCCACCGAGCTCATCTCTAGATGTGATCTTGATGCATAGGCTCGTGAATCAACCGGTGCTAGCTTCCAACTTGACTTTAAATCCTTTGTTGAAGCTCCACACCTACTAAGATCTTGATAAGGAATCTGTCACTAATTAAACACAAGATCATTAGTAATCATAACTTCATGAGTTGATCATCATCAAAACTAGGGTGATAGGCCTTTGGGCCAACAATCTCCCCCTTTTTGATGATGACAAAACTCATGACGTTATATATGCATGGATTAAAGTAAAGCTTCAAAGAAGCTCCCCCTTAACTCATGCATACAAAATAAATAATAAATATGATCATGAAGCACATGAATATGGATGCAAATATGGAGATGCAACAAGCATAAATCAAAATCTTTTTACTCCTATTTGCATAAATCAAAACACATATGCATAAATACAAATCTTAATTTCCCTTAAGTAAGAAGGACAAATACTTCTCCCCCTTAAGCAAGGAAATCATGCATATATCAAAACAAAAACACAAATACTTCTCCCCTTTTGTCAATCATCAACAAAGGGTTCAAAGTAAAATCAAATCAACAAATTTTCTCCCCCTTTATGTCAAAAATAAGGAAGTCAAGGAGGGGCAATACAAATCAAAAATTTTGAATTTTTCTCATCAAAACAAAATCATTAACAAATTTTGAATTTTCTCTTTGATATCAATATTGATATCATTTTAAAATCTAATGCATAAGCTTGAAAAATAAGATTTGAATTAGGCTTAGCATTAACAACACATGAAGAATTCGAACTAGTTAAATGAGAGTGTTTAACAACTAGTACGAAATCCTTCTATCAAGGAATAAATCTAAGGATTTTCATGAAATAGCAATGAAACACAAAACACTCAAACACTCTAATCTATAAAGTCCAAATAGTTTCAAAAGAAGTGAGTGTACTAATGTTATGTGAAACATGGCATCATGAAAATGGCAATAAGGTACAATATCCTTAGAAAATCATAAACATCAAAATCATCTCACATTTTTTTATTAAATCATTGAAAACAAAATCTATATGTCAAGATATATGTATGTTTTGACAATACATGAAATATACATACATATCTCTTAAACTCAAGTGAGTCTATATGAATGGATTTGCATTGAAGGCAAAAGACTCAAGAGTTATACATGTATATTTTAAGGTTTGGCAAAACACACATATACATGAAATAAAAGGCACATGATCATAAATCAAATCCAAAAGGTGAACATAAGTTTAAATATGTATGAATCATTAAAACTAAGCAATACAAGTACATTTCAAGGGTTCAAATAAGCATTTAAAGCACACTTACTAATAGATCTTTTGAGGCCCATGATATGTTCAAGTATAAATCCTAGTGTTGACAAAAACTAACATATAAACTAATATTCAAATCATGAAGCATTAAATTTTAAGAAAAATTGAATCATGTGACAATCTCAAAAACTATTTGAAGAATACATAACTAGTATAAATTGTTTTTGAAAACTAGTTAAAGATCCTTCAAATATGTCAAATCATATGTTTTTCATGAATGAGACTAAGTACATAAAAATCCAAGCACTCATAGTCCATAAAGCTCATAAATATATTTTTGAATAAAAGATGAGTGTTCAAAGGTTATGTAAATAGTATTTTCATGAAAGTTGTCATTGAAGCTCAAATCACATAGAAATCATTGTTATCAAATCAACACAAAATCATTTTTATTAAAAACTACAATCTTCATGGTATATGTATGAATTATACAAATCTAACAATACGCATACATATCCCAAAATTGTAAAAGAGTCTATCAAATATTTGCATGAAAGCTAGAGACTCACGGGTATACATGTATATTTACTAGATTTGAATTAAACATGCATATACATGAAGTAAATCATAAAAATTGGCAAAACATGTATAAGGGAGAATCATCAAAACTAGTCTATACAAATACATAAAGTGGATACAAGTGAGCATGAAGTCCAAATATTTAAGAATCAATTGTAGTTCACTATTTGTATATGTATACATACAAGTTTGACAAATCTACATCTAAGCATGTAACTACCACATAAAGCACACAAAATCTTAAAATATGAACATGCTATGAATATTATGAATGAACAAGCATGTACATAAATGAAATAGGAGTTTAGAAATTGTTACCAACTCCAAAGCTCCTAGCATGGTGGTTGACCCACCAAAGATCCTTGATAGCGATGCAACCCAAAAGTATATCCATCATGTCCAAGTGCATCCACTACCAAGGTACCATCCCTCTCACGTTTTGAGAGAGCCCTCACCTACATCACAAGCAAAAGGTGGGGGTTTTGGTACCCATATTTTCTTGGGTCCTTTGGGGTTAGCTTTATTATAAGGAACCCAAAATCCTTTAGACATAGCAAAATATAAGTTATGCTTCTTATCAAAACAATATTTTGCTAAATGGCCTTTGCGACCACAATGTGTACAAGTGTACACCCTATCATGATGCTTATGAGTGTGATTGTGATCGTGATGTGCAACATAAGCATGAGCATGATGTGTATGTGCATGAGCATGGGGAACTTGTTTCTTTTGAAACAAAGATTCCAACTTAGAATGATTGAATGCACATGTGCTCAAATTAGAGCTCAAATTTTCTATCTTATTTTTCAAATTCTTAATCTCATTAGTTGTGGCATGTAAAGCATGGTGAGATAAAGAATCATTTTTCTTTTTCTTTTGAAAAACATTATCCTTTTCTTTTTCAACAAATTTTCTTTTTAAAGATTTATTTTCTTGAAAAACGATTTCCTTTTGTTTTTCCACCAAATCAATCTTATCCTTCAAAATAGTGTTCCCTTCACAAAGATCATTCAATTTTGAAAGTAAGGAAACATTTCATTTTTCAAATCTTTATTTTCTTTTTCTAAACATGCAAGTTTATTTCTAAAAGAATCATTTTCTACATGCATGCAATCAATGTTCTTTTTCAAATTCTTGTTATCTTTTTCCAAGCATGCAATGTTATCTCTAAAAGAGTCATGTTCTACATGCATGCAAGTAATATCCTTTTTCAAATTTTATTTTCCTTTTTAATTATGTCATATCTCTCAAGCAATAATTGGCAAAATGAATTTAGCTCATCATATGACATAGTAGCATCCTCATCCTCGGATTCGGTGTTTACCTCAAGGGGGTTATCCCCTTGGACCATGTAGCACACGTTGGAGATGTCGCTTCCAACGTCCGAATCGCTCCCCGCATAGTATAGATCCTTTTCGCCAAGGGAGGTGATGATGTTCCAAGCTACAAAAGCCGATTCAACATTAGAAACCCTAGATAAATAATCATCATTTAGGGTTGACTTAATAGCATGGAGGGCTTTTGCATTAGCCTCAATGTTCTTACCATTTAAGCAATATTCTTTATTAGTTGTGGCAAGATATACACTAAGGCCAAGTCCTTTGAGGAACAAAGACATCTTAACCTTCCAAATTTGGATGTTAAGAATGTCAAAGGTGGGTGGTGACATGAAGTCCATTGTGTGTGTACAAATCTTGTGATTAGCCTAAAAGAGGATCTTTAACTCTTAGGTTGTTAGACCCAATATCAAGAGCACTAGCTCTGATACCAATTGTAAGATCACCTAGAGGGGGGGTGAATAGGTGATGGCTAATCTAATGGTCACTTAAGAACAAATAATGCGGAATTAAAACTAAGTTGACCAAATTAAACTTCTTTTAATTAAACACTTATGTATAACACAAGAGTGTTGCCGAATTCCCCTTGCGAGGCTCTGGACAAGCTCCTCTAGATTCCCCTTGAATGGGTTGAGGTGCCGCGTTGGCTCTCTTGGTTGAATACTAGTGTTAACAACAATCCCAAGCAAGTATAGCAATTTAAGCACAAGGGTATATCAAGCATGTAAAGTAAAGACAATGAAAGTAATGCAAGATATAAAAGAGACAAAGAGAGAAAGAGAGCAAGAGTGAGCAATCGCAAACACAAAGGGTTTGTTTCGAGGTTCAAGCACACTTGCTCTACATCCCCGCCTTCGACACACGAAGGATTTCCACTATGCACGATCCAACCGGATCTCTCCTTGGTGTCGCAACACCTACAAGCCCTCGGACTCCCAAGTCCCTTACACACCACAAGCCCACCGGCTCGTCGAGGCCGCACCTCAAGCTACAAGTCCTCACTAGGACCCAACAACACCAAGTCCTCACTAGGACCCGAAACAAACCGCGAACACAACCGTCCGCCTTCTCAAAGAACAAAGATGAACTTTGGTGATCACAACTCTTGATCACCTAAAATCCTCTCACAATAACACTCCTATAGAATGAATAGCTCAATGGATGCTCAAGTGTTTGTGTGAGAAAGCAAGGAAAGAATCTTTGGTGAAAAACACAAGAAAATCTCTTTTACACTCTTTGATAAAACTCTCCTTTTAATTGGAAGTATTGACTCTAATTTTGTGGAGAAAAACCCTTCAGAAAGACTGGGAAAAACTAGCTCTAAGGTCTCCAAAAATCTTGGCTTAAAACAATGACAAAACCCCCTTTTATAGAGGCCAGAAAAATCTGACCGTTGGGCTCTGTCAGAGCTACCGGTCGACCGGCCCGGTCGACCGGCAACGGTCAAAAATCCGACCGTTGCAGCCTCCGGTCGACCGGCCCGGTCGACCGCGCACCTGGAGAAGAGAGTAAACTCTCTGTCGGTCGACCGGCCCGGTCGACCGATAATTCCCGAGAGCAAAGCTCTCTTAAGCGGTCGACCGGTCCGGTCGACCGTCCTCCAGTGCACACAGGCGTGCACGCTGTGCACGTCCGGTCGACCGAGCAACTGGAGGAGAGAGTAAACTCTCTGTCGGTCGACCGGACCGGTCGACCGAGATTTCCTGAGAGCAAAGCTCTCTGAAGCGGTCGACCGTCCCGGTCGACCGTTCTCCAGTGCACACAGGCGTGCACGTCGTGCACGTCCGGTCGACCGACCCGGTCGACCGGCCACTGTCAGTTCTGAAAAATCAGAACCGCCAGAACCAGAAAAATGGGATTAAAGATTGGTCTTTTAACTTAATAAAAATCCCAGAAATTCACAGTAAATCCAGAAAAATAGTTTCAATCAAAATACAAACTGTTTTTCTAAAAATATGTTTTTCTAAAACTTGTTTTTCCATAACTTCACAAAATACAAAAACAAGATATTTTGAACTTATAAAGCAAAGTGTGTATGGATATGATCCACCACACAATCAAGATGAAATATCTAGTTTTTTGACATAAAGCACTAAACTTGTTTTGGTTAAAGGATATGTATATAAGAAATTACCAAAACCCAAAGTAGATATTTTGTCATAAGGAAAATCTCATCAAATACAAAAACAAGATATACTTTTAAGGCATAGTGTGTATGGATATGATCCACTACACAAATAAGATGAATATCTAGTTTTGACATAAGGCTCTAAACATGGTTTTGGATATAAGATATGTATACATGAATACCAAAAACCAAATTGTATTTTATCACAAATAAAAATCTTTTCTTAACTAGGAAAATCTTTTATGAAAATCATTCTATCAAGAGTGTGTGTGTGATATAGACTTGAGCAATCCACCAACTATTCTATCCTTTACATTTTATCTAAAATAAATCTTATAAAAACAAACCTAGACTCAAGTCTTCATCTTCTTGAAGTCTTCACTTGAAGTCTTCTCATCTTCTTGACTTGGTCCACATGTAATCCACCGAGCTCATCTCTAGATGTGATCTTGATGCATAGGCTCGTGAATCAACCGGTGCTAGCTTCCAACTTGACTTTAAATCCTTTGTTGAAGCTCCACACCTACTAAGATCTTGATAAGGAATCTGTCACTAATTAAACACAAGATCATTAGTAATCATAACTTCATGAGTTGATCATCATCAAAACTAGGGTGATAGGCCTTTGGGCCAACAATCTCCCCCTTTTGATGATGACAAAACTCATGACGTTATATATGCATGGATTAAAGTAAAGCTTCAAAGAAGCTCCCCCTTAACTCATGCATACAAAATAAATAATAAATATGATCATGAAGCACATGAATATGGATGCAAATATGGAGATGCAACAAGCATAAATCAAAATCTTTTTACTCCTATTTGCATAAATCAAAACACATATGCATAAATACAAATCTTAATTTCCCTTAAGTAAGAAGGACAAATACTTCTCCCCCTTAAGCAAGGAAATCATGCATATATATCAAAACAAAAACACAAATACTTCTCCCCCTTTTTGTCAATCATCAACAAAGGGTTCAAAGTAAAATCAAATCAACAAATTTTCTCCCCCTTTATGTCAAAAATAAGGAAGTCAAGGAGGGGCAATACAAATCAAAAATTTTGAATTTTTCTCATCAAAACAAAATCATTAACAAATTTTGAATTTTCTCTTTGATATCAATATTGATATCATTTTAAAATCTAATGCATAAGCTTGAAAAATAAGATTTGAATTAGGCTTAGCATTAACAACACATGAAGAATTCGAACTAGTTAAATGAGAGTGTTTAACAACTAGTACGAAATCCTTCTATCAAGGAATAAATCTAAGGATTTTCATGAAATAGCAATGAAACACAAAACACTCAAACACTCTAATCGATAAAGTCCAAATAGTTTCAAAAGAAGTGAGTGTACTAATGTTATGTGAAACATGGCATCATGAAAATGGCAATAAGGTACAATATTCCTTAGAAAATCATAAACATCAAAATCATCTCACATTTTTTTATTAAATCATTGAAAACAAAATCTATATGTCAAGATATATGTATGTTTTGACAATACATGAAATATACATACATATCTCTTAAACTCAAGTGAGTCTATATGAATGGATTTGCATTGAAGGCAAAAGACTCAAGAGTTATACATGTATATTTTAAGGTTTGGCAAAACACACATATACATGAAATAAAAGGCACATGATCATAAATCAAATCCAAAAGGTGAACATAAGTTTAAATATGTATGAATCATCAAAACTAAGCAATACAAGTACATTTCAAGGGTTCAAATAAGCATTTAAAGCACACTTACTAATAGATCTTTTGAGGCCCATGATATGTTCAAGTATAAATCCTAGTGTTGACAAAAACTAACATATAAACTAATATTCAAATCATGAAGCATTAAATTTTAAGAAAAATTGAATCATGTGACAATCTCAAAAACTATTTGAAGAATACATAACTAGTATAAATTATTTTTGAAAACTAGTTAAAGATCCTTCAAATATGTCAAATCATATGTTTTTCATGAATGAGACTAAGTACATAAAAATCCAAACACTCATAGTCCATAAAGCTCATAAATATTTTTGAATAAAAGATGAGTGTTCAAAAGTTATGTAAATAGTATTTTCATGAAAGTTGTCATTGAAGCTCAAATCACATAGAAATCATTGTTATCAAATCAACACAAAATCATTTTTATTAAAAACTACAATCTTCATGGTATATGTATGAATTATACAAATCTAACAATACGCATACATATCCCAATATTGTAAAAGAGTCTATCAAATATTTGCATGAAAGCTAGAGACTCACGGGTATACATGTATATTTACTAGATTTGAATTAAACATGCTTATACATGAAGTAAATCATAAAAATTGGCAAAACATGTATAAGGGAGAATCATCAAAACTAGTCTATACAAATACATAAAGTGGATACAAGTGAGCATGAAGTCCAAATATTTAAGAATCAATTGTAGTTCACTATTTGTATATGTATACATACAAGTTTGACAAATCTACATCTAAGCATGTAACTACCACATAAAGCACACAAAATCTTAAAATATGAACATGCTATGAATATTATGAATGAACAAGCATGTACATAAATGAAATAGGAGTTTAGAAATTGTTACCAACTCCAAAGCTCCTAGCATGGTGGTTGACCCACCAAAGTTCCTTGATAGCGATGCAACCCAAAAGTATATCCATCATGTCCAAGTGCATCCACTACCAAGGTACCATCCCTCTCACGTTTTGAGAGAGCCCTCACCTACATCACAAGCAAAAGGTGGGGGTTTTGGTACCCATATTTTCTTGGGTCCTTTGGGGTTAGCTTTATTATAAGGAACCCAAAATCCTTTAGACATAGCAAAATATAAGTTATGCTTCTTATCAAAACAATATTTTGCTAAATGGCCTTTGCGACCACAATGTGTACAAGTGTACACCCTATCATGATGCTTATGAGTGTGATTGTGATCGTGATGTGCAACATAAGCATGAGCATGATGTGTATGTGCATGAGCATGGGGAACTTGTTTCTTTTGAAACAAAGATTCCAACTTAGAATGATTGAATGCACATGTGCTCAAATTAGAGCTCAAATTTTCTATCTTATTTTTCAAATTCTTAATCTCATTAGTTGTGGCATGTAAAGCATGGTGAGATAAAGAATCATTTTTCTTTTTCTTTTGAAAAACATTATCCTTTTCTTTTTCAACAAATTTTCTTTTTAAAGATTTATTTTCTTGAAAAACGATTTCCTTTTGTTTTTCCACCAAATCAATCTTATCCTTCAAAATAGTGTTCCCTTCACAAAGATCATTCAATTTTGAAAGTAAGGAAACATTTTCATTTTTCAAATCTTTATTTTCTTTTTCTAAACATGCAAGTTTATTTCTAAAAGAATCATTTTCTACATGCATGCAATCAATGTTCTTTTTCAAATTCTTGTTATCTTTTTCCAAGCATGCAATGTTATCTCTAAAAGAGTCATGTTCTACATGCATGCAAGTAATATCCTTTTTCAAATTTTTATTTTCCTTTTTAATTATGTCATATCTCTCAAGCAATAATTGGCAAAATGAATTTAGCTCATCATATGACATAGTAGCATCCTCATCCTCGGATTCGGTGTTTACCTCAAGGGGGTTATCCCCTTGGACCATGTAGCACACGTTGGAGATGTCGCTTCCAACGTCCGAATCGCTCCCCGCATAGTATAGATCCTTTTCGCCAAGGGAGGTGATGATGTTCCAAGCTACAAAAGCCGATTCAACATTAGAAACCCTAGATAAATAATCATCATTTAGGGTTGACTTAATAGCATGGAGGGCTTTTGCATTAGCCTCAATGTTCTTACCATTTAAGCAATATTCTTTATTAGTTGTGGCAAGATATACACTAAGGCCAAGTCCTTTGAGGAACAAAGACATCTTAACCTTCCAAATTTGGATGTTAAGAATGTCAAAGGTGGGTGGTGACATGAAGTCCATTGTGTGTGTACAAATCTTGTGATTAGCCTAAAAGAGGATCTTTAACTCTTAGGTTGTTAGACCCAATATCAAGAGCACTAGCTCTGATACCAATTGTAAGATCACCTAGAGGGGGGGTGAATAGGTGATGGCTAATCTAATGGTCACTTAAGAACAAATAATGCGGAATTAAAACTAAGTTGACCAAATTAAACTTCTTTTAATTAAACACTTATGTATAACACAAGAGTGTTGCCGAATTCCCCTTGCGAGGCTCTGGACAAGCTCCTCTAGATTCCCCTTGAATGGGTTGAGGTGCCGCGTTGGCTCTCTTGGTTGAATACTAGTGTTAACAACAATCCCAAGCAAGTATAGCAATTTAAGCACAAGGGTATATCAAGCATGTAAAGTAAAGATAATGAAAGTAATGCAAGATATAAAAGAGACAAAGAGAGAAAGAGAGCAAGAGTGAGCAATCGCAAACACAAAGGGTTTGTTTCGAGGTTCAAGCACACTTGCTCTACATCCCCGCCTTCGACACACGAAGGATTTCCACTATGCACGATCCAACCGGATCTCTCCTTGGTGTCGCAACACCTACAAGCCCTCGGACTCCCAAGTCCCTTACACACCACAAGCCCACCGGCTCGTCGAGGCCGCACCTCAAGCTACAAGTCCTCACTAGGACCCAACAACACCAAGTCCTCACTAGGACCCGAAACAAACCGCGAACACAACCGTCCGCCTTCTCAAAGAACAAAGATGAACTTTGGTGATCACAACTCTTGATCACCTAAAATCCTCTCACAATAACACTCCTATAGAATGAATAGCTCAATGGATGCTCAAGTGTTTGTGTGAGAAAGCAAGGAAAGAATCTTTGGTGAAAAACACAAGAAAATCTCTTTTACACTCTTTGATAAAACTCTCCTTTTAATTGGAAGTATTGACTCTAATTTTGTGGAGAAAAACCCTTCAGAAAGACTGGGAAAAACTAGCTCTAAGGTCTCCAAAAATCTTGGCTTAAAACAATGACAAAACCCCCTTTTATAGAGGTCAGAAAAATCTGACCGTTGGGCTCTGTCAGAGCTACCGGTCGACCGGCCCGGTCGACCGGCAACGGTCAAAAATCCGACCGTTGCAGCCTCCGGTCGACCGGTCCGGTCGACCGCGCACCTGGAGAAGAGAGTAAACTCTCTGTCGGTCGACCGGCCCGGTCGACCGATAATTCCCGAAAGCAAAGCTCTCTTAAGCGATCGACCGGTCCGGTCGACCGTCCTCCAGTGCACACAGGCGTGCACGCTGTGCACGTCCGGTCGACCGAGCAACTGGAGGAGAGAGTAAACTCTCTGTCGGTCGACCGGACCGGTCGACTGAGATTTCCTGAGAGCAAAGCTCTCTGAAGCGGTCGACCGTCCCGGTCGACCGTTCTCCAGTGCACACAGGCGTGCACGTCGTGCACGTCCGGTCGACCGACCCGGTCGACCGGCCACTGTCAGTTTTGAAAAATCAGAACCGCCAGAACCAGAAAAATGGGATTAAAGATTGGTCTTTTAACTTAATAAAAATCCCAGAAATTCACAGTAAATCCAGAAAAATAGTTTCAATCAAAATACAAACTGTTTTTCTAAAAATATGTTTTTCTAAAACTTGTTTTTCCATAACTTCACAAAATACAAAAACAAGATATTTTGAACTTATAAAGCAAAGTGTGTATGGATATGATCCACCACACAATCAAGATGAAATATCTAGTTTTTTGACATAAAGCACTAAACTTGTTTTGGTTAAAGGATATGTATATAAGAAATTACCAAAACCCAAAGTAGATATTTTGTCATAAGGAAAATCTCATCAAATACAAAAACAAGATATACTTTTAAGGCATAGTGTGTATGGATATGATCCACTACACAAATAAGATGAATATCTAGTTTTTGACATAAGGCTCTAAACATGGTTTTGGATATAAGATATGTATACATGAATACCAAAAACCAAATTGTATTTTATCACAAATAAAAATCTTTTCTTAACTAGGAAAATCTTTTATGAAAATCATTCTATCAAGAGTGTGTGTGATATAGACTTGAGCAATCCACCAACTATTCTATCCTTTACATTTTATCTAAAATAAATCTTATAAAAACAAACCTAGACTCAAGTCTTCATCTTCTTGAAGTCTTCACTTGAAGTCTTCTCATCTTCTTGACTTGGTCCACATGCAATCCACCGAGCTCATCTCTAGATGTGATCTTGATGCATAGGCTCGTGAATCAACCGGTGCTAGCTTCCAACTTGACTTTAAATCCTTTGTTGAAGCTCCACACCTACTAAGATCTTGATAAGGAATCTGTCACTAATTAAACACAAGATCATTAGTAATCATAACTTCATGAGTTGATCATCATCAAAACTAGGGTGATAGGCCTTTGGGCCAACAATTTACTCATGATGCCGGTCAATGGGAAGTTCTTAAAGAAGTATTATCCTTGATTAAGGATCCTTCTCATGATCAAGTTAACATTACACCTCTGATCAAGACCTTCATATCTAAGGTACATGCAAAGAGAGCCTTTATCTTCCTCCAAGCGAGATCACACACCAGTAAGGAACCTGGCCATATACTGGTTCTCTCAAAGGAAAATCAAGGTTACACATATGCTAACCAGATGATCCAATATCCTTAACGATTAAGGATAGAGGAAAATGTTAGCCTTTAAGCCCAACATAAGTCCTCGACAACTCATCATGCTGAGCGGAATAGCATGGCTAGCCCAATTCAAACTGTAGTTGGTAAAGGCATATCAAACCCGTTGATAGCTGGGGATTTGCTAAAAATCCTAAGGGACCTGTTCCCATTTGATTCCCTCTCCAAAATCACTTACCAATTCTCGTCCATAGAATGATAAGACCACAGATACATTTAGCTGTTACGTTAACATTAAACCTATGACAGTGATTCCCTCGTTTTTCCCCGTGAAAATAAGACCTCCAAAATCACTTACCAATTCTCATCCATAGAATGGTAAGACCACATATATATTTCGCTGTTACATTAACATTAAACCTATGACAGTGATTCTCTCGTTTCTACGAGTAAAAACGAGACCCTTCCCCAAATTCCATTACAAACCTTGAGTCCTGTTGACATTTACAAAAGACAGGTCTCGATACTTATTGACATTTATAAAAGATAAGTATCACCAACCTTGAGATTGGTGGCGTTTCAATCGGTTATGTCATTGCGACCTCTGAACCAGCAGACAACTAAGTCTCAATTTCGAGCTTGTTGACATTTACAAAAGACAAGTCTCAACCCCGAGCCCCGTTGACATTTACAAAAGACAGGTCTCGATACTTATTGATATTTATAAAAGATAAGTATCACCAACCTTGAGCTTGGTGGCGTCTCAATCGGTTATGTCATTGTGACCTCTGAACCAGCAGACAGCCAAATCTCAATTTCGAGCTTGTTGACATTTACAAAAGACAAGTCTCAACCCCGATACTTATTGACATTTACAAAAGGTAAGTATCACCAACCTTAAAGCTTGATGGCTTCTTAACCAGTTATGTCATTGCGACCTCTGAACCGGCAGATAGCCAAGTCTCATTATTCAATACAGTAAGAAACTATGTTCTCAAGTGGCTGCAATACAACTTGAAAACGACAATTCAGCAGATAAAGCAAGTTGGAGGTTCGACAAGGGAGTCAAAGTTCTTTGAAAATTTCAAGCAAAGAGATCTGCTCTTTCTCAGCCCGGTCGGGCTTTTATAGGCCGATGTGCACCTAAAACGACGCCTCGAAAAGAGTACAGGCTGTCGTTTCAAATTAATTTGAAACGGCGTCCAAAGTGCCTTCCCGAGAAGCGCTGATTCAGCCTCACTAAGGGCTAATGTCGCCACGAGTTAAAATGCGGACTTCGCACAATACATCAATGACTTCGCCAATAGGATTGCCTTAACTCCGCTGAAGGCATAGGCCGAACTCACAGATATGTTAGCTTCGCTCCAAGCTCGTTCCTATCTTTAACCCGCATGGAGTTAGCTCCGCTAGCCAAGTTTAAGATGAAGGCAAAGCAAAAATCAGATGAGCAGAAAATGGACTTTCATTAATTTGAAAGGGAAAGGTACATTCATATTACATCAAGGTTGTATTTCATACAATAGAATCATTTGCTCGAGAGGCATACAAGTGGTCTTATCTACTTTCAAGCCAAACCAACTGGATACGAAAGGCCTTCCTCCTGCACAAGGCCGTAATCCTTCACATAATGATAGAAGGTGCCACCAGAACAGATTGTGTCACCAGGACAGGGCCGTGATCTTTCGCATAATGACAGGTTTTGCCATCAGAAAGCCGAACCGTCTTTGGTCAAAACTGGCAAAGGACTGATCGCCACCAGCAGGTTGGATCTTCTTTGATGAAAATTGGCAATGGGAAGATCCGCGACCTTATAGGTGACGTCCGCTTTTCTGAAGTGGATCATCTCGGATAAGCGACTACCAGCCTCGCCTCGAAGTGGATCATCTCGGATAAACAACTGCCAACAGCCTCTCGGACACACATCAGCTGCCTCAGTTTGTTCCTCCTGCTTAAAAGTAAAGCTTCAACTGGGGAAGCATAAGGCAACTTTTCAGTCTCTTTCATCAAGTCACAAGATTGGCGAACATAGCTTACTGCAATGCAAACTGAAACAAGTTAGCAGTTAAACACCGGAGAAGCTGCAAAAGCGCTAAGTCAAATTCTTGGGGGCGAAGCAATCCGATTTCAGTTAAAGTAGAGGATAGCCTCGCTTGCACAGTGATGATGGGCTAGCTCAGCAAATGCCAAGTCCTAACCTCGCCTATATGGCTACGCCAGACTGATCCTGTGGGACACAGTCTTAGCCCCACCTATATGGCAAGACTGGCTCAACTTTGAAGAAACTAAGTCCCAAGTTCTGCCTGTGTAGCGAACTTAATATGCAGTGATTTTTCTCTGATCAAGTCAAGATGATAGCTTCGCTGGAAAACTATGCTGAAATCTTTCTCTGCAGATCAGTTAAGTGGAGAACAAGGGAAATTAATCCCTGAAGCAGCTGATTAAAGCTAAAGCTAAACTAAGGGAGATGAACTCCCTAAGGTTTATTGATAAAGTCTCTGGATGATCGAGACTTACCGGTCCTTGGCCGGATAATGACCAGAGTGGGCATTCCCACTACTTCAGAGGTCTGAGTATCTCTCTCAACCAAGAGAAGAGAAGAAGAGCAGATGACTTCTCTTTAAAGGACCTCAAGTGTCCTATTTATAGGCCCCATAGCCTGAGCACTGTCGCCTCAAGCGTAGAAGCACGAGCACATTTAGGGCATTTATTGCGCCTTGAGAAAAGGGACAGTTTCCCTTGGAACCGTGCAAAGGAAGAAGCGTCTCCCTCATAAAGGCATTTATGGCGCCTTGAAGAAAGGGAATATCCTCCTCGGAAATACACAAGAGGAGAATATCTCCCTCGATCAATGCGAGAGAAGAAGTAATCCTTCTCGTAATCGGCCCACGGCAGTTGGCCTTGGGAAAGCAACAGATGTTCCAGAGCGAACTTACTTAGCCGCGAAGCTACCCAGACGCGAATCGACATGATTCCTCGATGAATCTACATCCCAAAGCAGGATTCGACGCGAAGCTAAACTCAACCATCATGGCGACGTTCATACTCCACATACCACCAATCAAAGCAGTTCAAAGTATTTCAAAGTCTGAACCATCACAGACTTTTGAAAACTTTGAAGGGGGTCTTGTTGACACTTAAAAAAGATAAGATTCTTATTGGTCCGAACAATGTCTAAACTTGTTGACATTTACAAAAGACAAGTAACAGACGAGCTGAAGACCAGTTTTCACTCGTCTCCGAGGGACAGGAAGCAACTTGGACTCCACTGATCTAGCAAGCAGACAGTGAGCCCGGATTGTCTCTAAACAGACCTCAGCAGGTCTAAGATGCTACACTTAGCATCACATGAGCCCAAAGGGATAGCCTCGCCTGAGAGGCTAAGATCATCCAACTTCGCCTTGAAGCCATTCAAAGCTCCGCCAGGAAGCTAACTCATAGCTTCACCTGAACTGCTGAAGCGCAACTCCGCAGAGAGAGTCAGCTTCGCCTGAAGCCACATGCAACTGCGCAGAAAGGGTATATGGTAGCTTCGCAACAGACGAGATCTAGCTCCGCCGAAGAGCTTTCTTCTGACTTCGCCAGATACTGCCTCTAGCTTCGCTATGAGTTCAAAGCGGGCAGCGCCGCTGCTGGTCTGCTATGGTCAACTCTTAACCAATCAAATCTCTAGATGAGATCAAATCTAATCAGGATTGAGATCAAATCTAATCAAGATCAAATCTGAGATCAAATTGGCAGTTGATGCTACAATCTCTTGATTCTTCTAAAATTAGTAAGAGGATCAGGGGAACTCTTCCAATTATATGGAAAGTATAAAAATAGATCAAGAGGATCAACCGACCTGCTACTTCTAGCTTCGCAGAAGCTGATCCTAGCCTCGCAGTAAGGCTACTTTCCAGATTTAAACAGAGTTGATTCAATCTATTTCTATATTTTCAAGGGACAATTATACCCCTGTTTCTCTATAAATAGAGGACCACCTCCAGAAGAAGAGGGACACACGCGATACGCTCGAGAGAGGACTCCACAAGCAGAGACTTCTTCACGACGCACCGTGCGCACAAAAATTCAGAGACTTTAGAGAATTACTTCTCTAATTAGGGTGCTGATACCCTAATACCTTCTTCTCAAGGAATCTCCAGAATCAAGCGAGAAGGAATTCCTAATTGAAGGCGGTTTTGAGAAGTAGCAAAAGGGTTCTACCAACCTTCTGTTCTCTGATTTTCCGAACCAGGCGAGAAGGGAATCTCATCGCTCGCATCGTCAAAGGGACAAAGTGGTCGCGTGCTGACTAGACTCCTATCGGCACACTTCTCCAGAATCTCTGAGGAGATCTACTTGTAATCTTTTAGAATACTTGTAATTTAGCTCCTCAACCCTTTTTATTGTAAATTTTCCCTTTGCAAATCAATGGAAAACCAGTAAGCAAGCGCCGAAGAGTTAAGTAAGTATTATTTAGGGTTTAACTTTCTTTCTTTTAATTTTTAGTTTAGATCACCAACATCATCATCTCTCAACTATATTCATTATTTTTCACTTTATTTGTACAAAGTTATCTTCTATTTTTTTCACCTTCTCAATCTACCACTTTCTTAACAATTTAATATAACTTATTTTCTTTTTCTTCTAAAAGAACTTTAACTATTTTTTCTGAGCTAAAGAGAACTTACAAAAAGCTTCTATCGCTAGTCCCGACTTGTGGATCACGACCCGCATAGCCACTCACTATAGCAGTAGCATTGAGTACTTGTACTTCTGTTCTGTATTCCTCAGATTTTGTATTTTTGTGTGCAGGTTCCAACTCAATTAAAATTTTTAGTGCCGTTGCCATAGTGGGATGGTAAGTAATTCTCTTTTTAAATTTACATTTTTGGTTAACTTTTTTCTTTATTTTTGGTGTGCAGTGATGGATATCAAGGAAATTTTTGCTGCATTGGATATATAAATGGTCTTGGATTCTGCTTAAAAAAACAGAGCTTAGAATCCTCAGATTGCTGAATTCACGCGGCAATCTGAGTGAATTACTAATCTATATTTTTTTCAGGCTGGTTGAATTACAAAGCTAAATTTTTGCAGCTACTTATTTCTTGTTTAACTCATTGTACACACTTTCTAAGCTCAACAGTACACTGATGTTTGTTAAATGCTAAAAACGGTTTAAACTGCATTTAGGCACGTGTCTAATTCGTTTACATTTTATATTACTGTTGAAGAGTGCTGGAGTAAAGGTACGTGTGCATAGCATGTAGTATAAGAACACTTTTGAATTTTTACATTGCTTAAGTGTTGCTTTTCATGTACGCGTCGCACTGAATTGATTTAAGGGCTTGTCGTATAAATAAGATAAGGTGGGAAAGTCATTACCCTCTCTTAGCCTACAAATAATCCTTTCACTCACTAACACAAGCCTAACTAAAACTGAGTAGACGTTGGCCCTAGGGACATCTCGGACTCAATAGGAGACTGACCAAAGGAGAAGTTGATTAGAATTTGACTTTTGCCAAATCAGTATCAAAGGTTGGGGATTAATGAGGCGAAAAATCGAAGAACAATGGTTTGGCATAATTAGGCCCGTTGTTTAGGCACGGATACCTCCCACTAATTGTATGCTACCTGGCCGATTAACTTGTATTCAGATTCTGCAATATACCTTCCATGGATAGTCTAACCAGTTAGGAGTGGTCTAGGTCTAAAATCTATCCTAACTTAGGCTAGATTTTTTTCTTTTGTGTATTTGTTTGTTTTTGACATTTCTTGTGTAATATGCCTTATAACAACAATTTTTTCATTTTTAATGATAATTCATAATACACCCTGACCTCTTTTGACTCTGATATTACCAACCTGGCATATCATACTTTAACCAGCCTAACGTGCTGGATTGGTCTTATCCGAATCAATTCATGCCCTAGTCTCAATACTATGAATAAGACTGGAATAACTACCACTACTCTTCACAGAGTCAATGGGGATACAACTCCCTCGCATATTGTCAACCACGATTCCAACATTCAGCATATAATTTTTTTAGTCATGATCCACCAATAGAAGAAAAATCTGAGGTTACGAAAAGTATAAAAGCCATGATTGAGCCCCAAGAACAAAAGCTGAAAATGATGAACTCACAATTCTCACTAGACTCCCAAGTCCAAGATCCTTACTCCATGTTCCAAGCCCAACAATAAGAAGAACCTATGGATTCAGATAGGAGTATAAAAAACTTGATTTAGTCTGAAAATAATTTTTTTCTAATCTATCAATAGGTTAGAAGTACAAATGAGTGTTATATCAACATAGTGAAAGATAGGACTGAGGAAACTCTATCTAACATATGTTCAACCATTCCTGATTGCCCTACCCATATTGATAGGAATGAAGAATCTTGGTATCTTGGAGACTTTAATCAAGACTCAATTTCATTACACAAATTTAAACTAAACCAATTTCAAACCTTGGACAAATTGGTAAATTTTTCATTCAACGAGATTGAACTTGAATGTGAATGCGACTCTGATCCCCAACCTTATAATTCAATTTTTATTTTTGATTTATGTTGACTCCAGTATCATTATCCAATTTGGACCAATTTCTGGAGCCAACATTTATTCCCGTACCTATAAATTTAGAAATTGAATCACCAAATTTGGATAATCACATTCCATTAATGGGAGAAGAATGTGAATTTCAATTCTTTGATTCAGACTAACTCTTGAACCAAAATAGAATCTCGAACCCAAAGTTGATTTTTCTGAGTTAGTAATAGTTTCTGAACCTATCACTTTTGAATCCAAGTCAATTATTCCACCAAGTCACATTCTTTTGTTGGACAGAGGCATTGACCACGATGACTCTATGATGATTTTCAAGACTGGTCATGTAAAGAGAATAAGTTTCATGAGAAGATTTTTCATGATCCTATTCATATTAGGGAATGTAATTATGTACATAGAAAAGAGGTCAATAAAGGTGGGTTCCATGAACCACCATATTATCTTGATTGGGTAGCAACGCTTGGCCCAATCTGACCGCCACTGGAACCACCCCCTAAGATAATATTTTCCTTCCCTTTTTTCTTTTTCATGCATCTATGCATTCATTCATACATTGAGGATAATGCATGAGATGGGTATGGGTGAGGGTTCTAACATAACATTTTTCTTTCTTAAAAAAACTTTTTGAAAAGAAAGCAATATTTTGACATATTTTGTAAGAAATTAAGTCAATTTTAAGAAATAGGAGAATCATAATTAGGATTTCTTATACTTGGTCAAAATAAGATTATTTGCTTGATTTCTAGAGTTAGGAAGAATATTTAAAAAAGTAATTTAGTCTTGATTTTTACCTTGATGAAATATGCATGTTTTATACACTTACACACTTAGGGTTCAAAAACAAAGACTCTTATGCCTTATATAAAAAAAAGAAAAAAAGAAAAGAAAAGAAAAGAAATATATATATATATATATATATATATATATATATATATATATATATATATATATATATAGACACACTTATATAAAAAATCTTCTGATTAAGCTGGGTATTTGTATCTCATAAAGTATGAGTATTCACGCTTAAAAGTGATCCATATAATAAAATTCTTAGTTTTGTGGCCTTCTTACTCGAGTCCTTAAGTTCTTAGGGTGTTTTCTCACCCGGTGTCCTAAAATCGTCCGGTTTGTAGTCACTGATTAAAGGCTCGTTACATGGGCAGATTAGAACCTTAATAAAACTAAGGAATAATACTACCAAAAATAAATAAATAAATAAATAGATAAGTCATAAGAGTTAAAGTTAAAGAACCCTTAGTTAAATTTCACAGTCACGAAGGTGCCTATGACTTAGGGTAAAGTAATAAACTAAATGAGAAATACAATTTGACTCCTTACATTAATTGATAATAAGTTTTTGAATAGAGACTAGGTTTAGGAATGAAAAATTCAGTTTTTCTATAACTTATAGATTACTTGAACTCCTATAATAATATTTCAGATATTTTTCTCTTTCAAAATATTTTTCGAAAATACTAACTCTTTGTTTCTCTTTCTTTATGGATTTTGTTGGTGTAATCCACTGAAAATCCTCACGAGACAAAACTCATCCTCTAGGGGTAACCTAAGAGTTTTACGGCTTATTGCACATACTCAGTGTAATTGAGTGACCTACAAAAGTGGTCTAATAATTTCTTAGGATTAGTTTTGATGTTTTGCTCGGGGGCGAGTAAAAGATAAGTGTGGGAGTATGATCAGTCACCTATATTGCATATATAATATCATATTCTCATATTTATTATCTAATAAATCATGTATTTAGTCTTATTTTTGTTTAATAATATGTAGACCCATTACCAAGGGAGAAGGAAGAGAAAACGAGCCCAAAGCTCACCCAAATTCTGATTTATGTTCAGAATTAAATTCAAATCAAGAATCATGACAAATCAGGGCAAATCAAAGAAGATAAAATCAGTTGATCAAGTGTTAAAACAGATCTTCAAAAATCAATTGGTTAAAGCCAAAGATCAAAGGAGGTTTTGACAAATCTACGACCAAAATTTAAAAATCCAGTAAGAAATAAAAGGAGATCGAGAAATCAGAGATCAGCACCCCCGGATGTGGCCACCTAGCCACACCCAGGCCACGAAAATGCGGCCAAAATCACGTTTCCGCGGCCAGTTGGTTAAGATACAGGGAGCATTTTGCTCCCCTATCTTCTCACTCTCCCCTTTTAGTTTTTACTTATAAATACTGAGATTTCTTAGTGTATAGAAGGCAATAAAGTAGAGATTAGAAGTTAAGCTATTCTATAGTTTGTAATTTGAATTTTTTATTTTTTATGTAATTTTTTTATTTATGTAACTGAGAGGAGAGAAGAGTTTCATGGAGGAATAAGAGCAAAGTTTGTACTGAGGGTGACCCTGGTGTAAGTAAGTCTTTTCTTTTATTGTTATTTAAATCAAATTGAAGTTTCTTTTGTTCTTTACTCTTATTTTTGTTTGCTTTCCTCTTCTGTGTTTGTGAATCTAAATGACTCTGATAGTCTCAAAATTGCCTGCCTTTGCAAGCACCGTTTATGGCTTATGGTAATGGATAGCCATTCCTATGGTAGTGTAGCTTGCCCTTTCATTTCGTAGTGTAAGTCGGGAATAGGAAAGATCCTATTTGTCATACTTCGCTCGTCTTCAAACAAAGGTACATCATCGATACAGGTCAAAGGTAAGTAGGCGCCGAAAAGGTAGGTAAGTATTTTTTAGGGTTTAACTTTCTTTCTTTTAATTTTAGTTTAGATCACCAACATCACCATCTCTCAACTCTATTCATTATTTTTCACTTTTTTTTGTACAAAATCATTTTTTTATCGTTCTCCACCTTCTCAATCTACCACTTTCTTTACAATTTAACATAACTTATTTTCCTTTTCGTTTAAAAGAACTGAAAGAAGAACTTTAACTATTTTTGTGAACTAAAGAGAATTTACAAAAAGCTTTCATCACTAGTCTCTGCTTGTGGATCACGACTCGTATAGCCACTCACTATAGCGGTAACATTGAGCACTTGCACTTCTGTTCTGTATTTCTGAAATTCTGTATTTTCTGTGTGCAAGTTCCAACTCAATCAGGTATTTTTCCTTCTCTTGTCTTTTTCTTTTCTTTTCCTTTCCTTTTCTTTCCCTCCCCTTTTCTCCTTCTTTCTCTTTTTCCCCTTATTTCTTTATTCATTTTTCCCCTGTTTCTCCTCTACAACTTCCCCCAAAATATCCCCTCCACTTCTTCTCTCTCCTGGCCCAAACTCGGATCTCCCCTGGCCGATGTGAAGCTCAGCCAAGCTCAGACACAGACCTCTCCTTGTTTCTTAAATCTCGCTTTCTCAAATCTCTCATTTTTCTCTCTAATTTCTCTCTAACTCTTCTCTTCTCCATCAAAGTAACTGACCGCCTCGACCAAGCCACGACCAGCGCCTCCTCCGGCCTATACCTGGTGCCACCTCCCTCTCCCCCATTACTTATCTCCTTCGTCTCCTTCCCTCTCTCAATTTACCACAACACTATCACCTTCATCATCCTCATCACGATCATCACCACGTCCCACACCATCACCATCTCCGGCCACTCGATGGCTGATCCCCCTCCGGGGACCCCCAGGCTGGCGATGGGCCCCACTCCGGCCACCCCTCTCCCCCAGACTCTCCGTTCACTTTTGTCCCCCCATCTTCTTCAATCTCTCCACCAATCTCCTCCTCCTTCACAAAGCCACAGTCTTCTTCCCCCAATTCCTCGACCATCTCCCAAAATGACAACGGCTAGTTTACTAGTCGTTGGACCAGCACCTTCAAGCTGTTATTATAAATAGCAGTAGCTCATTCACATAAAAATAGCATTATCTAAAAAAATCAAGCTCAAAAAAAAAAAAAAAAATTCTGATCAAGACAAGCAAATACACTTTTAATTCAACCAATTATCATGCCAGATACATTAACTATCTTAAGACCATAACTGAGATATCAACTTTCATAAGATATGGAAAACATCACTTCAGCTATAACATAAAAAAGATCACAAGGCGTGTAAAACATAAAATACTTCATCTAAACTATCATGCACTGAAATCACTAGTATAAAGACCCAACATCAAAATTCAGGTAGATTAAATGCAAAATCAGAAGCTGAAATGTTCTGCTATCAGTCAAAGTTTGAAATTTACCTTGATTAAATACAACATCACAATGCATGACCAAAAAAAGCATGAATCAGCTTGAACGCAAATGCAGCTTGGCTTCCTATATCCCTTGTACTCTAAGTACTACCCACATGAGATGTCAGTCAATAAGAAATGCAAGTATTGCTTATGGATTCCACACCACCTTCATCTTTTAAAATAAGCACTCAAGGCCAAACATAAACTACTCTTGTGCATATAAATGATCATTGACAATTGAATCATTATGTATGTATAATACAGTGAAAGAAGAGAATTATCACAATAATAAACCAAAAGACGTTATCTTGTACAAATTTCATGATAAAAATTTTTCACGTTATCTTGTTATCTTGGCTCAGAAAAAAATTCATTATAGCACATCAGACTGTCACTCAAGAAATAACAGCCATAACCGTAGAGCAGTAAAGGAATCACAGCAGAGTGAAAGGGACAGAATACGAGGAGTATGGCCGGAGAAAGTGTTGAACCTGAGAACCAGCCAGAGAACAAATCCTAGATCACAAACACACACAGAAAGAGAGGGGAGCCAAGATTTACAAGATTCGGTAAGATGTCTACCTCCTCAGGGCAGAAGAGAAAGACCTATTAATGATTTACATAAGATTATAAGAGGATTATAATTGGTTCTCTCAAGAACTGATCAGAAATCTCAAACCCTAGAAATGGTTTCAAGTCCCTTTTTATAGAGAGAAAAAAATATCCAAAATCATCTCCAGGTCTGGTTCAGAACTGCTCTAACCTGACTGTCGGTCGACCGGTCAATCGACCGATTCAAGTATGCGGTCAACCGCTCGGTCGACCGCTCAAACTGTAAGACTTACTGGAAATATCGATGGACTGGCCGGTCGACTGACCAAATGTCTTTTTCCTCGTGCAACATTGGTCGACTGTTCGGTCGATCGATTTCAATTCTTATGCATGTCGGTCGACCGCACGGTTGATCGAACTTTTGGCATAGAGTTAAAAAACTCTATCCTCCTTTGTTTTTGCCCTCTCTCTACATTCTCTACCTCGGTAAAGATTTTTCAAGTCTGACCCAAACTTCAATGAACTCCTAGCGAAATCGACAGATGATCTCGGTGAAATTGATACACGATCTATACTTGGCCGAATGGGCCAACCAGTTTCAAATGAATCGCTAGCACACTTACAATTGATTTCAAATTATCACACTTGATTCAAATTGAGTTTGTCGTCCCCTCAGATAACTCTATCCAAAACCAATATCAATTGTAAAGATTTCTAATTTCAGCTCAGTCATCCAAACAAAAATGCATCAAACATGCATTCCTAACACTTCACCGAAGAGAATCAACACCATATGAGCAGACCAACGAACATGTCTATAACTCAACAACTGAATAGAACGCCATTCTAAATGACCTCAAGAAGAACCCAACATGAGCCAACACTGACTCAACAACTGACTGACACTCCAATTCAAATTTCCTCAAGACGGTCCTATCAAATCTGAGTAGAGCACATTATACTACCAACTTCATCTCAACAAACTGAATGCACCCTCTTATGCAATCTCAAGTATCTTCTCACTGGAAGAATAAATATTCATCGAGATTACAACACTTCACCTCTATGTGAAGACTAACTCTTCACCTCTACATGAAGTCTAAATTTCAGCTATTACTGCCAATTCTCAAGAACCAATAACCCAAATAGCTTCATACGGGCTGCACTACCAAACGACTGCACCATCATGGCTGCCTACGTACCCTCTGCCCAAGGGATCAAGCCTCTCGTAGTTCATTCTCAAATGAGCTCCATCGAGCTCAACCAACTCTCTGCTTTGCAGCAATGAACCATACATGCCGAGTCATATGAACCTCATCAACATGAGCTACATGTTTTCTTTACAACCCACCTTCGCGGATTCCCTTTGATTCCTCTAGCTGCATCTGAACCATATTTTTTAACCTGCTCAATATTCATATCGGCTACTCGATCTCCACCTGGTGTCATGATCGATGGAATCCCAAACGATACTCAACCAACTGGACAAGTGGAGTAGCATCAACCACTACCCGCTGTGATACTTCTGACTTGGTCTTTATTGTCTCACCTACTGGGAGACAGTAGGTGTAATACCCCGTTCCCGGAATACGTACTTAGTTTCGTATTCAGATTTTCGATCGTATTTTTCGATTTGTTTCCTGTATTTATTCTGTATTATGAATTCCTTATATGATTGTTTTGCCTTGGATTTGGATCGGTGAACTCGGAGTCAGCCTTAGTCTGAGCCGGGGACTCGATCTCAGAGTTTTACTTGTTTTAGACATTCTGGTTATCCGATTCAACCGATTTCAGTTTTAAACATCGTTTTCTAATATTTTGGATTTTCTATGATTTTCTGGATTTTTCTGTGATTAAGTTGAAAATCTTCAAAACCGGTGTCGGCCAGTGCCGCTGACCGATTCCCGGATTTTTAGTTCTCAAACTGTTTAGAATTTCATGATGGTCCTTTAGATTTATCTTTTAGAATTACATTTCCTACTTAAATACTTTTTCTGAGAATTTTATAATTTTATGAAAATTCCATCGGAGTCGGTAGGTAACTGATTCCGGGATTTTTAGTTTTAAAACTATAAAGTATTTCTGAAAAAGGATTTCACTATGAGTCTTCATATATTATTATTGATTTTTGGGTAAATTTGCGAGTCGTTCCGAGATACTTGAATTTCGGGCGATTCTGATATTTTCCGAATTGTTTTCCGTATTCTTGACTTGAACCCGAGTCTCTGTATTTCAACAGTTTCATTCTGAGCCCAAAAGAAAATATCTCCTCCTTTATAATTCCTCTTCCTTTTTCCTTTTCTTTATTTCTTTCCTTCCTCCCCAAGCCACACACTTTTCCAATTTTCCCAAATTACCAAAATTCCTATTTTTCCTCTCCACACAACTCCCACCTACCTCCACCATTTAATGCATCTCTCTCTCTCTCCCATGGCCGGCCAAGTGGCCAAGAGAGGGACACTCACCTCACCTCCCCTTTTTGCAAATAACCCCTCTCTTCCATCTCAATTACAACTCCTTCACAAATTCCAAATCATATATAAACATTCCTTTACATTTCCTTTCCTTTTTTCTTCACTTCACCAAAAGAAAGACCCTTCACAAAATCCCTCCTCCATCTCAACTCAACCTCCAACTTCAAGAGCTTCATCTAGGGCATCATCAAGGTCTTCATCTTCAACCACCAACTCCCAAAGCAACACCAAGATCATCTTCTCCACCTCAAGCAACTTCAACTTCAACAACTACTTTTGGATTGAGGCCATCATCTCCACCTTGGGATCCTTTCAATGACTACAAAGCTTCACCTAACCAATCCTAGTGAGTATTCTTACTCACCAAGACTCATCAAATTCCTAGTATACTTGTATTTACAATTCTTGTACATTTACATCTTCAAAATCACATTTTTAAACTATCAAGCACAACCACCAGATTCAGTTCTGTACACTGTGTTCGACCATGATTAGTCGACTTGACCTAGAACCTAGTCGACTAGAAACCCTTAGCTGAAACGTAGCCTTTTCTGACTTCACAGTTTTAGTCGACTAGTCCCTATCACCAGTCGACTAGATATCCCTAGTCGACTACTAGAATTCCCCTAGTCGACTCCTGAAACAAACTCAACTCTCTGTATCTCAAACTTAGTCGACTTAAGTATCTGTTAGTCGACTTGTAGTTCCTGTTAGTCGACTACCCTTTTTACCTAGTCGACTAACTCTTCCTGAATCAGAAACCCAAACTCTCTGGAACACATTATTAGTCGACCACCCTATTTTCCTAGTCGACTAACCTTCTATTAGTCGACTACTATTCCAACCTAGTCGACTAACTTATGGCTGTCTGGTATTGTGATTTCCTTCTTGACTATGTATCTTACCCTTGATACATGTACTATATATTATTCCTACTTATACTTCATAGCTTGTACTTTATGATCTATTAATTGGTGTATATCATCTCTTGTCACTTCATATTCCCAGGTTTATGTATTGCCATGCAACTGCTTGTTTCATTCTTATACTTGTACCTTGCCGTGATATTATTGCTTCTTTATTTTATACCATGCGTGGCAGACCCTTCGAGGTCGTTGAACCCTGTTTGCTTCTATGTTTCCCCTTGCCTTGCTATGATCCAGACACGTCAGTACATATTTTCCTTTAACACATGTATATCACCTGACATGCCACCACTTTACTAGACCTCTTGTTATGTCTTGACTGACCCGACCTATTATCAATCTATTGTTATGTTTTATTGCTTGTGATATATCACCACCTTGTCATGCTATCCTTTAAAACCAAGCATGATACACTTGACCTTATGATTATCTTGTTTACGGGAACCCTGCCTTATTTTATGGAACTAAGTGCCACACCATACTCGGTGGGGGCCACCTCTAGAATCCACTCCCTCAGAACAAAGTGCCACACGGAACAAAGTGCCACACCACACGGTGGGGGCCACCCCTTGAATCTGTGGGGGCCACCTCTTGAATCTGTAGGGCTATTACTGTTATGTACATTTGTTTCCCGTAACCTGATAATTCTGTTAATAAACCATAAAAAGGACAACTTGTATGGGTATGGGAGGAAGTGATGGATGCCGGAATGATATCTTGCTTATAGTGGTGGGGTATAAAAGTATGTATATACATATATATATATATGTACTGGCGGTAGTGAATCTGAATTACTGAATAGGGGGACTTGGGCCTCCAAAGCCGGTTCCAGGTGTATGGAAACCACTATAAGAAGTTCTATCAGTTCTCCATCTACTTCCGGTAACAACCCTCGACTTTCTTATATATGGATGTATGTGGGTTGGGATCGATACCGAGACACATACCTAGATATATGGGTTAGACGAGTTGTAATAATAATTGATAACCGTTATGGATCTTATTATGATTCTTGATGTTCCAGTCATGATTCCGGTTATGTTTCCAGCTGTGATACTTATTATGATTCCCGTTATTCCAGTTATGTTTCTAGTTATGATTCTTAGTATTCTTGTTATGTATTCCCGTTTGACTTTCATATGATTTGCAACTCTGATTCTATACGCTTGGATTTCTGTGGCATGAGATAAAGGTATATAGATGAGGGTTTCCTTGTTTGGATTATTCCTTCGATGTATTAGTCTCATGGGACCGTGACTTAAGCGTATACAATCAATCTTGCTTATATTCAGTTTTAACCTGGATTTCCTGTTTTATGATTCACTTGTTCATATCTGCCTTACTTGTGTTCTAACCTTTCCACTCATGTCACTTAGCCATTTGGCTGTAGCCTGTTCATTATTGGGAGGTCCTGACTCCCTTGGATTTGTATGTTCAGGTTGAAGCTTGGATCGAAGTGGAGCTGTCCACAGTAGATCGAGCTTTCTTTAGTGAGCAGGCAGACTAGTTCCAGTTCTTTCGTGCCAGACTCCTCTTTTGACTCACGGGATCTTCACCCTTCTCGTGAGCATTTTGTGTTTATCTTGTATATTCTACTTTTGGACTAGTATGTGATAAAAGACATATGTAATATGTAATGTTTATCATAAACTGTGATGACTTTGTATATGTACCTTTTATGTTGGCATGTGTATGTATACCACGCTTTGTGTTGTACTCTGATTCCTTGCTTGTACTTTTATGCTTAGCGTATATACGCGGGGGCACTTTCTGACCTACGTATATACGTTGCAGTGACGTCCCCGTATCCGTGGAATCGGGGCGTTACAGGTTGGTATCAGAGCTTAGGCTCTCCCACCTATAGTACAATCAAGCGGCAAATTCTAGTAATTTGCTAATGCCAACTACAATGTACAAAGTCATCTAGTCCTTCTTGATTATCTAGTTCTTCTTGGTTCCTTCCTTCATATCCTGAAATCCTTCCATTTTTCCATCACTTTCCAGTCATTCTTCATCAACTAGGCATGGATAGAAGATCGGGTCGTAGCAACTCTGGACCAGCATCGAATGGATCAGCAGGAGAGAATGTGGATATTGAGGGTTATCCTGATGATGATGGAGAACCAGCAGCAGCAGACCGAGCTTCTCCGGCAAGAGATAGCAGCACCTAAGGAACAAAGGCCGGGGAATATATCGGATTTCAGAAGACTGCAGCCAGCCATATTCACGGGTGGGGAGAAACCCTTGGATGCTGAGCAATGGCTGACAGACACATCAGACTTGTTGAATGCAGCTCGTGTCCCAGAGGAAAACCAAGTGGAGGTTGCCAAGATTCAATTGAAGGATATAGCTAGAACTTGGTGGCTAGCTGAGGAGGCAAGATTGGAGAAGCCTGTCACTTGGGACACATTCTCCAAGAGTTTCTACAGCAGATTCTTCCCTGTCACAGCTCAGAAAGACATGGAGGAGCAGTTCATCAGACTTCAGCAAGGGGAGAAGTCCGTGGATGAGTATGCCGCGGAATTTCTCCGACTTAGCCGCTTTGCTCCGTATATGGTGACGGATGAAGAGAAGCGGGCAAGCAGATTCCAGCAGGGCTTACAGATGGACCTACAAGTTTTCTTGATGCCCCAGCAGCTGAAGACCTATTCAGAAGTTCTCACCATAGCTCGAGAAGTGGAGCGTGGACTAGAGAAGAAGCAAGCAAACCAGATGAGGAACCAGGCCAAGAAGAGGCCTCTTGAGTTGATGGATGAGGAAGAGCAGATAGGGCAAACCAAGGCCCAATGATTAAGAGACCATTCCAAACCCCTCTTCCTCAGATCACATGCAATTATTGCCACAGACCCGGGCATTATAAGAGTGATTGTCGAGTAGCCAAGAGATTATGTTTGGCATGTGGGTCAGAGAGACATATGCTAAGGGATTGCCCACACAGGAAGTTTATACACATGGCTCCAATCAGACCAGCTCTTCCAGCATTTCCAGCACCGCCACTGAGGAGGAATCCAGATCCTGTTGATCGAAGAGTTCCATTTCCACCCCAACGGTATGATCATCAGCAAAGGGGGATGAGAGCTAGAGCAGATCAGGGTATAGGCCAAGGTTACATCATGGCAGCAGAGACCTCAGGCGATACAGCAGAGTGTGAAGACCAGTATCCAGATCAGGAGCCTTAGGATATCATGGTAACCACTACCCCAGATCTTGTTGGCCCAAAGGCCATTATCCCGGTTATTTTGATGATAGCAAAACGTATTTAGTTATGTATTTAATAATCTTGTTTAAAAGTATTTCAGGTTCAAGAAACAGATTTGACGACTCCACTAAAAGACTCACACTTTTGGAGTTCGCCCAACATTTGCATTCCCAAGCTAAAGCACATAGGAAGCTTCGGAATTTGCGTTGAAGAAAAGTTCAAGAAGAAGATCAAGACTTGCTAAAGAATCCAAGATGTGTACTTTGTTATTTCATTTTAGAATATTTTGTCAAAACTAAATAGTAGAAGTAGAGATATGGGATATCACACACACACATTTTCTAGAGTGATTTATGGCTTCAAAATACTTTCTATTTCTATTTCCAAACTCAGTTTTAGTTGAACATATATTTTGGAAATATGATTTTTAGAGAGACTAGTTTTTGGAAAAACATTTCATTAAAAATCAAGTTTTTATCCAAAGAATTTTTACCAAGTATTTTACCTTGATAGTAGTATGACACATGCTCATACTCTATGATTTTTCAAGACCAAAACATTTTATCCAAGACCCAAAACCAAAATCCAAAATTGTCCAGGTCCTGTAAATTCTGATTTTTCAGAAATTCACAGTGACCGGTCGACCGGCAGTCGACCGGCACTCGACCGACATGCACAAATGTGCATGTGCGTATCAGTCGACCGGGAGTCGACCGATACTCGACCGGCCCCAACCTGCTGAAATTGCCAGTCGACCACCCGTCGACCGGTGAGCCCCAACGGTCGGATTTTCGACGTTGGCGGTCGACCGACCCGGTCGACGGTAGTCTGTCAAAAGTTCTGACAGACTCAACAGCTATTTTTTCTGACTTTTTGACTTTAGGGATTTGTCTCCAACGAATCTCTTGAGCAGTTTTTGACCCCTATAAATAGGTGGTCACTTCATATGAAATGACTAATGATTTTAGAGCTATCAAGTGAAATTTTACAAGAGTTGTGAAAAGATTTCAAAGTTCATTTTAGAAAAGATTTTTCTCTCCAAAGCCTAAATTTCATACACCTTACTTGGAGCCTATTCCTCTACTTCTCTCTAGTTTTGCACTACACAATCCCATACTCTAACTCTCCTATTTGGTTCTAGGATTGTACTTAGTGAGCTCTTTTGTAAAGTGGTCAAGTGTGATCACTTCCATTGTAATTGAGTGAAGTTGTAGAGGCATCGGCCTCAAGGCGAGCTAGTGTGCTCAAGGTGGTGAAGTGTCATCACGGGAGACGGACAAGTGTTGTCCTTGTATTGTTGATCCGGTGGGATCCTCAATAGTGGAAATCCTTCAAGTGTGAAGGCGGGGACGTAGAGCGTGGCTTGAACCTCGGAAACATATCGGCGTGTTTGCGTTTGCTCAAATTCTTCTAACTCTATCTCTTTAATTACTTGCACCTTTACCTTGTTTAATTCTTGCAAGTATTTGTATTGTGATAATTGTTAGAGTTAAATTTAAATTCCGCATAATTGCCATTATCATATAGCCATCACCTATTCACCCCCCCTCTAGGTGATTTCAATTGGTATCAGAGCCTAAACCCTAGATTTGGTTTAACCACCTTAGGGAGATCCTTCATTTGGCTATATATTTGCTTGTTGTTGTTTGTTGCATTTTACTTGCTTGTGCATTCATGGCATCCATGGACTTTTCTAGCATTAAATCCCCTCCCAAATTTGATGGCTTGAACTTTCCTATTTGGAAAGTCAAGATGAACTTGTTTTTGAAATCCTTAGGTGTTAGGGTAGCTAGGGCCATTACCAAAGACTTCATTGAACCAACTAGTGATGAGAGCACATGGTCCGAGGATACCACCAAAGACTATGAAGCAAATGCTAGGGCACAATATGCATTAACACAAGCACTTAATGAAGATGACCTTGCACGCATCATTAATTGTAAATCGGCATATGAAGTTTGGAAATGCTTATTGTGACTCATGAGGGAACGTCACAAGTCAAGAGAGCAAAAGTTGACTTGTTACGTTCTCAATATGAGAATTTTTACATGATTGATAATGAGAGCATTGATGACATGCTCACTCGCTTTACAAAAATAACTAATGCTCTTTCTTCCTTAGGCGACAAGATTGACAACGATCAAAAGATAAGGAAGGTGATCCGAGCTCTTCCCAAAGCTTGGGAAGTCAAGGCGACAACCCTCAAGGAACTAAATGACAAAGAGGAGATGGACTTCTCCGGCTTCATCGGCAATCTCAAAACACATGAGATGGAGATGAAGGTTCGAGAAGAAAGGGAGGCTCCAAAGAAGAAATCAATAGCCTTCAAAGCCGCTCCAACCATCCAAGACGAGGATGATTCATCGGATGAGTGCGATGAAGACTTCGCCATGCTCATCCGGAAAGTGGGTAAGATGTTTTACAAAAAGGGAAGACAAAGCAATTTCCGGCGAGGGAAACCTCAAGGGAGATTTGAAAGAAAAAGAGAGGAGCCCGGTCCTTGCTTCCATTGCAAGAAGATCGGTCACCTCATTGCCGATTGCCCCGCTCTCCAAGCGACCACATCCAAGAACGGGCAAAGAAAGAAGAAAGCAATGGTGGCTACTTGGGATGACACGGAGTCCAAATCCGAAGAGGAAGTCGACGCCGCGAACATGTGCTTCATGGCACAAAGTGAGGACACTTCTAAGGTAACCCTTGAAACTACTTTAGAAGATGATGATTTAACAATGGATGAGCTTGCACATTTTTTTGAAGAATTGCAAAATAGGTATGAGATTTCTCAATCTCAAAATAAGAAATTAAAAAGAGAAAATGAAGCTTTAAAATATAAAGTTGAAATAGTTGTTAAAGAAAAAGATGTTTTATCTAGTGCATTTGAAAAATTGAAAAATGATTTTAATAAGCATAAACTTGCAAATAAGGGTAAAACCCCCATGGTTTCAATAGATAAAAATGATTTTGTTGAGATCCAAAAGCGTGTTGATGCTTTGGACTCCACACTTAAAAATTGTGCATTTGATTTGAAAAAGATAGCTTCTAAATTTCCTAAGGGAACACCCCAAGGGAAACATGCACAACATGCACATACACATGCACGGAAACATGCTCACACTCACAAGCATGCATACATGTATGGTAGTGGTAGGATTTATGTTTGCACTCATTGTGGCCGCAAAGGCCATTTAGAAAAATTTTGTTATGCTAAAATAATGTTAAGAATAAATATGTTTGGGTTCGCCCCGGTACTAACCCTAAAGGACCCTCAAAGATTTGGGTACCAAAAGATCCTCCAAATGTAGGTGATACAGGTGGATCTACTTCCTCCAAGACTTAGGGGGAGACGGTGCCCGGGTGGTAGATGCAACTAAGCTCACAAGTTCAAATCTAGCTTGCATCGCTATCGTGGAGGCACCTATTTTTGGAGATTGTCCTTAAATTGGTAACATCTCCATTTTAAAATAGTTGTTGATTTTTGGTAAGTATACATGTGTATAGAATTGATAGTTTGCTTTTGTATTCCATTGATACATGCCTATATAGAACTACTTTTCTATCATGTTGTGTACATGCCTTGCGTTAATTTTCATATCTTGTTTTGTTATGCCTTATGTCATACTTGTCCACATGTCCAAATCTTTTTTGTGTATATATGTATCTACTATTTTTCAAAACTATAAATAATTAATCAAAATTTCTTATTTGAACAAATACCTTAAAGATGGCAATTGCGCACCTCAACTCATTCAAGAGGAATCAAGAGGATGAAGTTCAGAACCCGTCACTGGGTATTCGGCTTCAACATCTTTAAATCTTTGTTTAAATTTGTAAAATAAAATTAAAACATTTTGTGTGAAATTTTTGTTGATATGATCACTAAAAGAAGATTTTTAAAACTGGTTGTTGTATCCCTGTATGTTATAATATATCATATTTTATTTGTTATAATTTTTCTTATTTTTTTTTCTGGATCAGTATCTGGTAGCAGTTTTTCAGTCAGAGCCGGTCGACCGGCCCCTAACCCCAGTCGACCGACTCTGCCTGAAGAAAAAAATTTTTTTTTGTGCTACCGGTCGACTGCTTCATTGGACCAGTCGACCGATCCGAGTGCGTGACTCTCTGTATCTTTTCGGTCGACCGGCCCTTAACCCCAGTCGACCGATCGTCGAATTCTGGCCTATATTTGACTTTTTCTTCACTGTTTCGCTCTCTCTCACATTTCTCTCTCAGCGAGCCGCAGGACCTTCTTCTTCCCAAAAATTCCCAACTTCTAATCCATTCACCCGATCTTAAATTCCTTCAAAACCCATCTCAAACTCCTCATTCCTAATTCAGATCTTCAATCTCAAGCCGATCCGTCCATCAGATTTTCAGAATTTCTGGATTTTCAAGCTAGGGTTTCAGAATTTTCCAAAGGTAAAAATTCGGATTTTTTCATCTGTTCTTCCTTTCTAGCTTAGATATATCACTTCTTTTGTCTTCATATTAGGTTGATTGATCATCTAGATCGTGCCTTTACCTGCAAAACCCTAAAAATTTGATTTTTGTCATGGCTCCTAAAAGACATCGTTCTGAGAAGGGAAAGGGCATTGCCCAATCCTCATCTCAAGCCCCTAGGACTGATCCCTTGTTGCGTAACGATCTTGCCTCTGACCGTTACACACATCTAGCCCTAGGAACACTATTTCGGGTAGGTTTGTGGCTATCCATGATTTTGAACACCTCGATATCCCCCACATACTCCGTACCAACAATCTTGTGATTTTCTCTCCATCAGGGAGAAGGTTTACACTTCTTTGGTTCCCTATTTCTATGCCAATTTGAATTTAGTGGGAACCGGATCATCTCCCGTGTGATGGGTAGGGACATAAACATTTCCCTAGGTCAGTTTGCTAGGATTCTTCATCTTTCCACTGATGGAATAGATGTTTACTCTTATGACCTACATGATTTTCCTGAATATCCGGAGAGTGAGTCTTCGCTCACCGCATCCACTCTCATTCACCAGGATGACAATCCCGATCTAGTGAGGAATGAGATTGTGAGTCAGTATTCCCTCCAATCTCAGGTCCTTGCTAAGATTATCTTTCATAATATCGTGCCTAAATCCGGTGAATTCAGCCATGCTCGAGGCCCTGTTCCCTTGATTATCTATTGCCTCCTTAAAGGCATTAGGATAAATTTCCCTCGAGTGATCGCTTCTCACATGAGTGGTGATCAGATTCGCACTGCTGGTAGGAGTCTGCCTTACGGCATGCTCATTACCCATCTGCTTAGGGCTTTAGACTTCGATCTTTCTGGTCAAGCCTCTTCAAAACCCTCATCTGATATCAATACTGCTGCCTGAAGATGATGGAAGCTCAGTTGCGTCGACACGCAGCTGTGCAACCACCACCTGTTCCTGCAGCTGATCCAGCTCCAGCTCCACCTCCTGTTTTTCCTGCTCCTGAGTTTCAGGGTGCTTCTGCTTCAGAGGTCCGCTCAATGATCGAGGCTCATCAGGCCTGGGTCGGAGAGCAAGTCTCTGCACTTCGTGCAGAAATGGCTGATCGTGCTGCTATGGATGCTGTTTTTCGGGCGGAGGTCCGAAACGACTTGTCTTATATGGCTGAATCCATGAGATTTGTGGATGTTCAGTTCCAGTCTTTGTTCACAAAATTGGACATAGTCGTTCCTGATGGGACTCCGGGTGCTCGTCGTCTCCCTGCCGCTGGTCCTCCTTTCCCTCCCAGAGCTCGCGTCTCTATTCCACCACCGCGCCCCAGAGTTGATGCCTTGGATACAGAGGAGGTAGATTCCTCTTCTTCCTCAGATGATGGTGATGACCAGACGATGGCCGAGGGCTCTGATGATGACGAGGAGGAGGATGACGAGGCGACTGAGTGATGCTGATGAGTGACCTCCCCTTTATTGATGATGTCAAAAAGGGGGAGAGTTATTTGGAGAGAGAGATATTTTGTTATGTATATTTTGTTATGTACTTGACTTATTTTGTTGGACACCTTTTATTCTTGTGTTGTGGACATGTATTGTTTGTGTTATGTATTTATGTCATGTTGAGACTCATTTCCTTTTATCTATGATATGACATGTGTAGTTGATATTTTCTATGGGCATGGATATATGATGTTTATGATTTATCAATTGTGATAATATGCCTGAGTATGATTTTTATATATGCATATGTTGAGGGGGAGCTTCATTTGAAGACTCTACCCAAAATATCTTGTGATAACTACATATGTTTTGCCATCATCAAAAAGGGGGAGATTGTTGGCCCAAAGGCCATTATCCCGGTTATTTTGATGATAGCAAAACGTATTTAGTTATGTATTAATAATCTTGTTTAAAAGTATTTCAGGTTCAAGAAACAGATTTTGACGACTCCACTAAAAGACTCACACTTTTGGAGTTCGCCCAACATTTGCATTCCCAAGCTAAAGCACATAGGAAGCTTCGGAATTTGCGTTGAAGAAAAGTTCAAGAAGAAGATCAAGACTTGCTAAAGAATCCAAGATGTGTACTTTGTTATTTTCATTTTAGAATATTTTGTCAAAAACTAAATAGTAGAAGTAGAGATATGGGATATCACACACACACATTTTCTAGAGTGATTTATGGCTTCAAATACTTTCTATTTCTATTCCAAACTCAGTTTTAGTTGAACATATCTATTTTGGAAATATGATTTTTAGAGAGACTAGTTTTTGGAAAAACATTTCATTAAAAATCAAGTTTTTATCCAAAGAATTTTACCAAGTATTTTACCTTGATAGTAGTATGACACATGCTCATACTCTATGATTTTTCAAGACCAAAACATTTTATCCAAGACCCAAAACCAAAATCCAAAATTGTCCAGGTCCTGTAAATTCTGATTTTTCAGAAATTCACAGTGACCGGTCGACCGGCAGTCGACCGGCACTCGACCGACATGCACAAATGTGCATGTGCGTATCAGTCGACCGGGAGTCGACCGATACTCGACCGGCCCCAACCTGCTGCTCTCTGGAAATTGCCAGTCGACCGACCCGGTCGACCGGTGAGCCCCAACGGTCGGATTTTCGACCGTTAGCGGTCGACCGACCCGGTCGACCGGTAGTCTGTCAAAAGTTCTGACAGACTCAACAGCTATTTTTTCTGACTTTTTGACTTTAGGGATTTGTCTCCAACGAATCTCTTGAGCAGTTTTTGACCCCTATAAATAGGTGGTCACTTCATATGAAATGACTAATGATTTTAGAGCTATCAAGTGTGAATTTTACAAGAGTTGTGAAAAGATTTCAAAGTTCATTTTAGAAAAGATTTTTCTCTCCAAAGCCTAAATTTCATACACCTTACTTGGAGCCTATTCCTCTACTTCTCTCTAGTTTTGCACTACACAATCCCATACTCTAACTCTCCTATTTGGTTCTAGGATTGTGCTTAGTGAGCTCTTTTGTAAGTGGTCAAGTGTGATCACTTCCATTGTAATTGAGTGAAGTTGTAGAGGCATCGGCCTCAAGGCGAGCTAGTGTGCTCAAGGTGGTGAAGTGTCATCACGGGAGACGGACAAGTGTTGTCCTTGTATTGTTGATCCGGTGGGATCCTCAATAGTGGAAATCCTTCAAGTGTGAAGGCGGGGACGTAGAGCGTGGCTCGAACCTCGGAAACATATCGGCGTGTTTGCGTTTGCTCAAATTCTTCTAACTCTATCTCTTTAATTACTTGGACCTTTACCTTGTTTAATTCTTGCAAGTATTTGTATTGTGATAATTGTTAGAGTTAAATTTTAAATTCCGCATAATTGCCATTATCATATAGCCATCACCTATTCACCCCCCTCTAGGTGATTTCA